>CAJNOJ010000185.1:113683-184675 GCA_905250025.1 Adineta ricciae
GGGACATTCTGCAAAAGTAAAATTTCAAGGGGCAGGGTTCCTCAATACGAAATTACAATGGGCAAACCTCAAATTTAAATGGGCAATCGCCCATTTGCCCCCCCCCCCCTGGTTACGCCACTGGCTATAACCCTTTCTTTCGGGAAAGGGAACTAGACTTCTTAGCAAAGTATGGATTTACACATATTTACAAAATGAAAGAAGCACATTCTCGCTTTGTCTTTCTGTCAAGTTCATCTAGGCGTTTCAGTTCAGCGTCTTGAACAAGAGAAGGTCGAAGAATGACTATATCTTCCGCTCTCTTCACTCTGCTGAGTGGTACATATACTAACGCCACTTGCAATGTCTGAAGTGGAACCTGAAGATCGACTACAATTTTATTCATTGTGAGTCCTTGCGCTTTCTATGTAGTTATTGCGAAGGCAGGTACAGTTGGTAGTTGTGTTCGTGACTTGAATGACTTGTGGAATTCTACTCCCATTTTGTACTCGATCGAGCAGATGTCCGAAAAGTTGCTTTATAGGAACAGTGAACTGCTTCTTGATTAATGGAATAGGAATTAGTTTGGGACGAAGACCATCGAGATTTGTTTCTACTTGTGATGCATTAATTTCTACGAGTGCATACAATGGTTTTCGTATGTAGATTGTACTTGAGGGAAATATTTCTCTTTTTATCTTTAAATCGCTCGGATCCTCCTGATCATCGTATATGAGCTCTCGAAAAATTCCTTGAGTACCATTGGAAAGCCCTAGTTCACAGGCATGTTTGGCACCAAAGGTAAAAGACCAGGAAGAATCACTGATAAAAATTTTCATAGAATAATAAACCCTCAAAAGAGGGTCTATAACTGAAAAATTCGTTTATCAACGTGATCTACCCCTTGATCAACCTTTTTTTCTTGATAAATCCCAAAAAGGTATATTGTCCGTTGCAAACTGATAAACCCAACAGTTGATCGTCTCTTGATAAACCCTTTTCTCGTTGATCAACTGGATCAATTCTAATCGAAAGGTTTCTTGGAAATGATGATAAACTCTGATTTTGAGGGTTGATTCAGTTGATCAACGGGAAAAGGGTTTATCACGAGACAATAAACTGTTGGGTTTATCAGTTTGCAACGGATAATATACATTTTTTTAGGTTTATCAAGAAAAAAGAGTTGATTAAGGGGTAGATCACGTTGATAAACGAACTTTTCAGTTATAAACCCTTTTTTGAGGGTTTATCATTCTACGAAAATTTTTGTCAGTGAAGTTCAGTCTTGTTATCAGGTATATTGAGGTTACTTCAAAGTTCGATTATGAAGACCAGTTATTAATTATTACGTCACTAGACATCGAACACAGTGTTTTATTTATCATACTAAAACGCTTGACTATAGCCGGTATCCTATGGTTATATATTTTTCCAAATATCGGTACCCATTGTTTTAAGAAATTTTTAATTTTCAAAACGCTAACACCAAATCTAAGTCCCTCGACACAAAAAACACTTGCCTCAACCCCTGTGAGAAAGATTTTTTTGTGAAAAATTAAAAAAAAACTAGCATCAGATTCGTGTTCCTCGGCCCGAAAAATCCTTTGGTCAAGTTTTTAAGAGAATAGTTTTTTAATGGCTACATTTTAGTTTTCGACCAATCAGTGAAGTGCGAACATACAAGCAAGCAATCAAACAAACAAACAAACAAACAATTTATGCTTCTAAGACTCTTCTCTACGAGAAAGAGAATATTAGTTTTAATGATAACTTTGAAGAATATACCAAATTTTTGTGAAGAGTATTAAGGAGAAAACAAAACTGAGTCCTATATATTCCTTCGACTGTAAGGAGAGTCATATGTATGAAATAAAATAATTTGTATGTATGTTTGTATCAGAGTCAAAGGTCAAGCACATATTACGCATTTAAGTGGTACTATTCATAGGTCCTCGTAATGCGCATTTCAGGGGTATGCATGGGTCTTCGAGTCGCGCAGATTTGCCGCATCCATGGTCCTTGGCCAGATCATTTTCTCGCCGTCCATGGGTACCCCTATAACCTACTGTAGGCGTACCCATAAAATGCTATGTAATTAGTATATCTTAGCGGTATTCATAGATTCTCGTGTGGCGAATTTTGGGAGCACGCATGGGCCCTCGAGTGGCGTAAATTCGCGGCATCCCTGGCCCTTATGCTGCTCATTTTTCAGGTGTCCAGAGGTCTCCATATAATACACTGTGGGCGTATCCATGAATTCTCATGTGGCTCACTTTGACAGTGCCCATGAGTCACCCAGTCGCACAACTTCGTTGCATCCCAAGGTCCTTATATACGTCATTTTTCTGGTATCCAAGAATCTTCGTGTTACCGACTGAGACTATGCTGATGGATCCCCATGGGGCGTAGTATTGTCCCACCCATGGGTCCTTACTTTATCTGGCGCATTTTGAGGGTACTCATGGACCCTCATGCAGCGTATTCGGTGGATACACAGGAGTCATTGAGTCGCATTTCGTTTCGAAAGTTATAACCTAAACGTGGACAAAACTTGAATTGTTTCCTCCTAGAAGTTCGTATTACCATTGAGAGAGAAAACTAGTTTTTTATTACACAGTCGAGGGTGAAGTGAGTCGTCATGACCAACGTTACTTGTTTCGATAAAGTGAGTAATATACTATTCAAGCTGCATGCGAACAAAAAGCGATAAATTAAGATAAGAATAATCAAAATAGATGAGATTATAGAATACAATTATCTAAGTTAACAAGAGAAAACAAAATGGATATATTAATAATATCGGTACTATGTATTTGTTCATTGTTAATTAATATTAATGATGTGTCAAGAGTGATCATTTTCATGTTTGGATAAAGATCGTTGGTTTTCGCATGAAGAGCATTTAGAATAAGTTGTGTAGCATTACCATTTACGAATTTAATTAATTCACAATTAGGATTCAATCGAACGCTTACATACTTTCGCTTTGGATCGTTATGGATATCGATAATTTTTTTAAAGAAATTTTGTATTTTCTTATTCCATATTTGTAATGGTAGTGGAAAGTGGGAATATCCATAATTATCAATTACATGGTAATTACATCGTTTAAAATCATTTAAAACTTCACTATTATTCCCGTATTTCGTGATGTCTAATGTTGTTAAATTATGTTCAGAAGCTAAATTGAGAAAACAATTAAATTGTTGAAAACCTTTTGGCCATTGAAGAACCGGTTTCATAATTCTTGGAAGACCATTTTTATTTGGTGGGATTTTAAACGAATTGATTATTGTTTGTATACTATGCCAATGTAATTGTTTATTTGCCTCGCTCGCTAATAGATCAATAACTGGTTTAAGATGATTAGATATCATTTTTGAAATAAATATATCATAACCGAGTTCTGCAAGTACAGGAAATGATACTAAACGTGGAAGTGGAGATAGACGAAGAGTAAGACCAATATGTGTGCCCATTGTATTGACTACATTTGGCACAGATAAATAACCGATCACAAAAAATTCATTTGGTTTTGGCAGATTTTCTGGTGTCTCTGAACGATAGTGATATTCTTCAATAATTTCCAGTATACCAGGACTGTCGAACGTGACAGCAAATGAAAGAGTTTGCTGCTTGGATAATGTTTCATTAGCAACAAGAAATTCGGCAATAGCTCCACCTAGTGAATGACCAGTATGCCATACAATACCTGATCGACCTAGTTCATTTCGATTGCGAATTTCGTTTGTAAATTGTCGTGCTATACGAAATTGTTCGGGAGTTTTACGAAGAAATAGTTGATAGTCAGCAAGAAGTGAAGCAGTATTAATATCAAAAGTCGTCCCTCGGTGAGCAATTACTACTTCATTTGTTCGGTTATGCCGTACTGCTATACCATAGTAACCAGTGTTATCTGTATTATCATCAAATTCAGCAATAAATAACCAAGAAGAAAGTTGAGATAAACGACTTTTACAATATGTAACACTACTTAATTCAGCAAATTCTAAATGAGTTGGCCAAATATCCATAAATAATCCTGAAGATGATATTTCTCTAGTTTGTTCATCTTTTTGGGAGATTTGTTCATTAGAAATCGGCTCTAACATATCGAGATAATCAATCATTAGAAAAGGAAGCCATCGCATCTCACAATTTTTGTATGTTTCATTTCTAGGCACTTCATTATCTTCTACTAAAGCTAACCGCATCTCTTGAAGAAATTCTTTCTTTTGAAGATTTAAATCTTCTTGTGAATATTCGCCAAGTATATTTCGTGCACATATAAGATAATATTTATTGTGAAGTTCAAATTGATTTGGTGTGATTGAACTATTAAAACTAACGATAGCTTCCTTATATTTTCCATGATAATACAAATATAAACCATGTGCAAGATGTAATTTGCCAAGTGTATTTCTATATTGTTTAAAAGTACCTGGATATTCTTTTGAAAGAAATTGACTGTTTGATTGATATTTCTCGATAAGTTTCAAAAGAGTTTCTGTTACATTGGGATATTGACCACATTTCGACATATAAACTTCTGTTGCTAGAATTTCTTCAAATGTTGCTTCATCTTTTGGTGTTAAATAACGTGGTGGTGCAATCCATTGATATCGATCATATGAAACTGAGTTTTCAAAATAAAAAATTATTCCTCCTGTTATACCTGATAACATTGAAGTTATTGTGAACCATGTGCATAAAAGAATGAAACATTCCGTTACTTGATTACCTGAAACTTTGATACGAAACAGCTTGAATCTGATTGTATTCTTTGCTAAGATGGTAAATGCAACTAAAGTGACAAACATATCGCCCGCTTGTATTAATACAAAACGTAAATGACTGGTCTCTTTGCACCAAGTAAAATTTGTAAAATACCAAATCCAACCGGACCAAAAATGGACAGTCGGCAATAAAAGAGACAAATAAAGCAATATATTCCAACCAGATCTGAAATTGTCATCTGATAAGTATGATAACATAAGTAATAGAGGAAAATAGAAGATTGAACCTATTGTAATTGCAGGATTATGTTCATTCAATTTAAGGCGTACAATATATATGAGCACGCCGAAAAAGACGATTATCACTAGTAAACATGTTCCAAATAAAAACCGCCTGAAAATGTAAAGTACATATAATCCAATACTTATAACAAAGTAAACACTCCAATATGTGAAGAAATTTACAGCTATTGACCATTCTATTAAATTGAACAGAAGAATCAAAATAAGTAAAGAGAAGATGGCAGGTAACCCTTCTATTCCATCACGTTTAGATCCAAATTTACAATGATATATAATTGCAAAGAAACTAAAGAGGATTGAACAGCAACAAATCCCTATTCCTATATCGATCATTAATCTTCAAACAGAATAAATAAGAATTTTTAATCATTTCAAGACTATTCAGATGAAATTATTGATTTAAGTGATAAAATAAACATAAATGTTCATTGCTATCTAAACTAGGAATGCAATAGAGACGATTACCGACTACTGATGAATCAGTGAATACGCTAGAAAACTAGGATAACAACTAATTTTATTTATTATCTACAGAGTTGGAGATAATCTTTTTCCCAGGGATGCACCAGTCAACTGGAAACTGATCGGACTGGGTACCAGTCATGGCAGGTACCCAGTTAGACTGGTATCTCAGAAGGACTGGGTGTCCAATCTGACTGGAACTGATGCATCCCTAAACTTTTTCCAGGGCGTGACCACTATAGTATCAAGTCGAGTATCCAATGAAAGCCCGCGGGAACCTGAATC
Source organism: Adineta ricciae (assembly GCA_905250025.1). Taxonomy (NCBI): domain Eukaryota; kingdom Metazoa; phylum Rotifera; class Eurotatoria; order Adinetida; family Adinetidae; genus Adineta; species Adineta ricciae. The sequence goes on from CAJNOJ010000185.1 coordinate 119,449, forward strand.
GATAATTAGAGTTAACAACTCAATAGATAAAGAACAGATATTTCAACTTTTAGATGTATCTATGAATGATATCCTCTTGAAAGTTCAGTTTTGAAGATTTTTGTTGTTGCCTAAAGCAATAGAGACTAAATATTTTCCTAACTAGAGCGAGATGAAGATGCGAAGCTTTGGTACAGATGGGTCGCTATTAGCTGCATCGAAACTAAAATTTCCGAGACTCCATTTCGCTCTAGTTAGGAAAATATTTAGTCTCTATTGCTTTAGGCAACAACAAAAATCTTCAAAACTGAACTTTCAAGAGGATATCATTCATAGATACATCTAAAAGTTGAAATATCTGTTCTTTATCTATTGAGTTGTTAACTCTAATTATCGATTCAGGTTCCCGCGGGCTTTCATTGGATACTCGACTTGATAACAACTAATTTTATTTATTATCTACAGAGTTGGAGATAATCTTTTTCCCAGGGATGCACCAGTCAACTGGAAACTGATCGGACTGGGTACCAGTCATGGCAGGTACCCAGTTAGACTGGTATCTCAGAAGGACTGGGTGTCCAATCTGACTGGAACTGATGCATCCCTAAACTTTTTCCAGGGCGTGACCACTATAGTATCAAGTCGAGTATCCAATGAAAGCCCGCGGGAACCTGAATCGATAATTAGAGTTAACAACTCAATAGATAAAGAACAGATATTTCAACTTTTAGATGTATCTATGAATGATATCCTCTTGAAAGTTCAGTTTTGAAGATTTTTGTTGTTGCCTAAAGCAATAGAGACTAAATATTTTCCTAACTAGAGCGAGATGAAGATGCGAAGCTTTGGTACAGATGGGTCGCTATTAGCTGCATCGAAACTAAAATTTCCGAGACTCCATTTCGCTCTAGTTAGGAAAATATTTAGTCTCTATTGCTTTAGGCAACAACAAAAATCTTCAAAACTGAACTTTCAAGAGGATATCATTCATAGATACATCTAAAAGTTGAAATATCTGTTCTTTATCTATTGAGTTGTTAACTCTAATTATCGATTCAGGTTCGCGCGGGCTTGAGGGTGAGGGTGTGGGTGAGAGTGTGAGTGATGTTGTGGCTGGAAGTTGAAGAGTTTAAAACTTGAGTACTCGAATTCTAAACTGAAAAAAAAAACAGAATTCGAACGAAAGTTATAATACTCGAATCGAGTTAACGATTTCTACACTACTCAACAAGTTATCCTCATCTAATGGAAGGCATCATTTTCCTATACCCGTAACCTCACTCCTTTTTGGATAAGAGAAAGCTAGTTTCTTTTCTCAAATTCAATTTGAAATATAAAAGACCATAGACTCTTATTTATTCGAGAATCAATCTTAACGAGCATGGATAGTATCGTTGTTATATATAAACTGCACGAGAGAAAAAAAAGAACACATGACGTACGTCTTTTCTGCGTAGAAAAAGAAACAAATCTAATAGAGAAGGAAAGAAAAATAAAAATACGCTGGGATATATGTGATGAATTTAGATCAGCAGATGAGGTGATCCGGTTTCATATTGTATAGAAGAATGAGATAAAAAAAAGCTTTTATTCGTATAAATAACGGGAAAGGAAGGAAAATACAGACGACAAGATAAAAGCGCAATAAATAGGTCATGTACTTGAAAGGATATCAGACGAAGAGAGCAATTCCCAGTGAATGTATGGGGAAAAACCAAGTAGAAGAAACAGAACGAAAGTAATATGATGGATATGATTCTTTAGCAGGAATCAAGAGAGGGAAGGGAAAATATATAGAGCTGATAGAACGATACCGTTATAGACAAGATTGTTTTTATAATAATAATCTCAGTTGAAGACGATAAGTACCTAGGACAGAAGAATATTCATCCATATTTAGGAAAGTAAGAATCAGCGAATTCTACGTGATTTGTATTAAATTAAGTAATCTGTTTTTTTAATCTATATCTCAGCACGATGGTTCCTGAAGCAGGATTTCATGGATTTCCGACGAAATCCCTGAGAAAACTTGCCAAGAATTCGATGGAGAAATGAGGTAACCGTGTTCGACTACCGGTTTTGAGAGTAGCTGCCTAATTCGACTTATAATATAAGTGGCCAATTCCTAGCACACTACAATCCCTATCTACATAGGAATAGGAATAGATTTAGTTTCGCTTATATCCATAGACCCTCACACCCATGCCCTCAAGGTATATGCGTGTAAACACCCACCGCGGCACCCTCAGTCGAGATATGAGAGTGTGGGTGTGAGAGCATAGGTATAAGTCAAACTAAATCTATTTCTATTCCTATCTAATCGTTTTTTTATAAGACTGACATAGACATATAATTATATTCGAATTGGTATTAGCCTGTCGGGGGTTGACTTATTCCCTTTTCTGAAAGAAAGGGTTATAGCCGCGTTAAAACTGGTTAAAGTTTGTTTGTTTGTCCAAGCCAGTCAGATTGCAGTATTTCATAAATGAATGAAAACTTAATGATGTTCTTTACCAAGTGATTGTTGCAAGGTAATCGAGGTCAAGAATCTCAAATCTGAGATTAGTTTCTCGAAATTTCAATTCGCTAATTAGCTAATTAAAAATAAGTAGCGAAAAATTTTTCGGTTGTGTAGTGAGGGCTGACCGAAAAGTTATCGATGTCAAAGAACTCAACTTTGAGGTTAGTTTTTCGTTACTCACCAAGATGCTTACGACACCTTTTTCTTTCTAGAACAGATATTTTCCTGTATCTTTTCTAAATTCTTGAGTAGAACCTAGTAGACGACACGCCATTTCTAAACACGACGTGTGCGAAGATAATGGTTTAGGCCTGTACAAAAAATGGTTTAGTATATGTTGCATTATGGTATTTGCAATTGAAGAAATCAGACAAAGTACTATATACTTCACGCCATATTGGTCTTGTGAGCTGCGATAAGTCTCGTCTTTCGATACGATTTTAGGGGAAATAGGTCTCCAAAAGGTATGCTCGTTAGTGTAGCTCCAGCTCATTAACTATCGAGACAACTGCTAGAGAAATAGTATTCCAAACATATAAAGCAATATGATGCATGCTCTTTTCATGCCAAATCATAGAATAAAACTTTCTATCTATTTTCTTTCAGCAATTGAATGCATGTCAAGTCACTACTTTAAAAGCAAGAATGTAAGGAAACGTAGTCATTCACTTTGAAAATTAATGAAAGCTGAAAGGCATAGTAGAAATAGCCAAGACAACGACTAGGCGTTAGCATTCCCGATTAACTTCAGATCATACATCTGGAACAACCTTCTCAAACTTGAAGAAATACTTTTAAAAGGGGTTTCACAAATGTTCCTAATAAAAGTATTCAAAACAGTGTCATTTTTTGTGAAAGCAAAAAGCAGATTATAAAGATTAATAGGTATCCGTGCGTGGCTGGCCGGAGGGAGGCCTGCGAATGACTAACCAATAAGCGGCAAGGTTTTTAGTAAACATAGCTAGTACTTGGAAACTATCAGTGATCGGCGTGAGCGTCCCGTCCCGCGCTGTCCTGCGCATAGGCGGGAGCATAGGCGTAAGCGTAGGCGCGGGACAGCGCGGGACGCTCACGCCAATCTCTGGAAACTATTCCCTTACAAATGGGTAATTGGTTCGGTTCATCGAAAAAGAAGAATCTTTATCTTGTATTAATGCTTGCGTGGGACATAATGCCGAGATCTAGGTGAGGGCCAGTGATAACCGCAGTGCCCTATTTGTTTTTCACTGTATCTGAATACGCTCAGCAGTAGAACAATTCTTTCAGAAAAGGGTCGGCGAATCCATAGGATGAGCGTTACTTGTAATATAAGTCGAATTAGGCATCTCATGCAAGTCTCGTTATCTTTAATATCCAGAAAGAGTGTCTCGAACATGCTGAACAACTCTGTATTAATATAATATTAATATAAAATCAGATAAATTACGAAAAATCGTATTGAATCTATCAAAGGGGAAAGAGCAGAATCGAAATTCCCTTGGATTCCATAAGAGATTTTTGAAAATTTGTAAAGAACATCAAATTCTACAATTTAGGATTCCGAAGATTCCTGAGAATTCTAGATTCCGCTCTTACCCCCTTGGCAGAAGTCTCTTGATATTAGGGGTGTTACTTTATCTTTACTTTAAAAATAAAGAAGAAAAAATAAAGAAAATCTTTATTCTTTATAAAATAAAGATCAAGATTTTGCCTTTACTTTATTCTTTATTTAAAGAAAAATAAAGATAAAGTAATACCCCTACTTAATATCACCATTTCGCTACTTTCTTCGTTCTTTTTCTGCGTATTTTAGCATAAAGAGTCATTCTATCTGATTTTCGTCCCAAGAAAATAAATGATGCACGAACGATTCATACATAGAATTAAAGCTCTGACCAAGGGCCATGGAAATCACTGGCTAGTTTAGAGGACTCAGTCCATCCCTCGTACCGCCGTAAACTTTTCATATCGAAGAATGGATCGAAACTCCAACAATTTTATACCAAACTGCTCCTTTTCATGAGCTCTTTATAATAGTATAAAATTCATGGGGGAATTGTAAATGGACTGATTCGTGAGCGTATTCATCAGTTCCTTTGTATAAAATTAAATTAAATTTCAGATTCAATAGTATAAATATATTCATGGATACTTTCATAGAGCACAACATCCGTTCGTCAGTGTATCAAGCACTGCAAGAAAGGGAGAGGCTTGGTTTTTTTCAATCATTAACTGTCGAATTGAACAATGATGGAACCATTAGACGCATGGTAGTCGGTTTTACTCTTATAGCTGTTGCGACAGGTGGAATTTATTTTCAAGGTTCGCCGGAGGTGGTCAGAATGGCAGCACAAGTACTGTTGGAAATACGAGCCCAATCTCTGATAAGAGATAGACCTCGGATGATGATACTGAACAATTAACAATGCTTACAGAAGGAAGAAAAAACTGACCTTTTTTTTCGATTATTCTAGATTAGCAATCGCAAACAACCCGATAAGATAAACTCGAAATTTTGGTTTTAAGGCCTCCCCCTCAATAGAACCGTCTTTTTGAGAATTTTTCGAGTCGTTGAACTTGTCAGACCTTTTCTCAGCTTAAAAGATAAGGATTTTAAAAAAGGCCTCCACTAGCCGCTGCAGTTTTTGACGCTCTTTCAAACGAAAAAAAATATATGCATTGAACGAAAATTCACAGAGGATTCTTGGAGATGCGGTAAGCTATTTTCTTATCCTTGTTTAGTGGATATTTCCCTTAAACTACATGGAATGGGGCTGAAAATTTTACTAGAGTTTCCTCACTATAGCCCTAACATATCCTGAAAATTTTATAGGATTTGAACTTATCTAGCCGAAGATCCGTTTTTGAGAGGGGAGGGGCCTTAAATACTTGCTTTTTTTTACCATATTTCACACCATCTCAATTGTATTAAATCAAAAAAAGTTTATTCTATCGATCTCTCTCTTTCTGTCCACCTATTTACCTAAAGCGTAAACGAGGATAGATAAACTACTCTATAAAAGAAACCACGTTGCACAGAACTCATATGATGCATTATAGCGATTGCCGGGAAATTGTATGGAAACACACTCACGCATAAATTTCCAGAAACTGAATTTCCCAATTTCCAAGGTTCGGAAATTGACATGGACCTTCTATTATGGATGTCCGTAATGGCCGTATAAGAAGTTTTATCTTAATCTCCACGCTGGGAAATCCAGAAATTGCGTTATATGGAGTCGGCGGAAACTGCCAAAGCTCATGAGGCGAACCAAATTCGCTGTATCCCGTCAGACGCTGATAGGTATCGCAATAAACATGTGTAGAAGTTATTGTTGAGAAAAATAAAGAATCAATCAAATGAAACCCTCATCACCCTCACGCTCAAGATGAGCGAAAAAGCTTTTTGATGAAAAGGAAAAACTATTTCAAGTATCTCATGCACAACTATGTTTCTTCTTGTTAATGCTGTTTCCTTTCCAGTGTCCGATCGTTGTGAATATTTATGGAACATGATACATTTCAATTATCATATAGACATTCAAACGCTTCTGCTGGTTATATGTGAAATTGTGCCCAATTGTAAGGTACACAGAAAATGTTATCTTTTACGCAGATTATCGCGCAGTAAAATCAGTTGTTATACGATAACACATATTATATGGAATGAAGTTGTGCACGTATATATTTCCAAATGATAGTTAAATCCGTTTTTTTTGTAATTTAAGATTTCGATACAGGCGAATTATTCCTTTATCGATTACAGAATACGCGAAAAGTGTGCCTTATGGCGAGGCTCTGTTATACAATAATGAAAATTCACATCTTAACTTTCTTTTGTAAGATTATATGCACCGCGAATTGCAAAGAATGCTAATGCATTAAAATGCATTATGAGTGTTGATCTTAAACTCTTGTTGACAGATGACATGTTATTCAATGAAATACAGAGCTTAGTTTTTTATTCTTTTGTGAATGTTACGGCTGAATTTATTTAATGCAATCTCACATCAAAGTATATAAAGAATCCGGAGGAATTGGAATGAATTCGGTAGATACCCAGCGGGCAACGAGATGGACATCGATGAATAGCTTTTGCTGAAGTTGATGTTCGAAACCAGAGTCTAATAGAAACACGTAATGATATCAGTGACAGTAAGAGCTATCGGAATCCAGAAGAGAATGTAATTCGGTACTTTACGCCTAAGTTGCTGAGCTAGAGTTGATGAGCATACGAAGCCCTAGTCGAGGCGTTATTTGTGGGAGTTAAAACCCCAAAAGGCTTTTGCGCACGTACCGAGCTTTCCCCACACCCTCATGCTGTGTTGTGCCTACAGATTGAGTTTTTCCTCATACCTAGACCATCAAGGTGGTTCTGAAGTATGTATCTTTGATTTCTGGTAGCGAGATAGTTCGACCAAATTCACTCAAATTCCTCACATCTCAAAAGATACAGTTTGGTTATCCGGTATCGGGCAACGGGTAATGAGATCGGCAGATGAACTCAATTTGTTTATCTCCTTGGGTATCGATATCAGCCCGTTCTACCCGCGGGTAATCACTTTAATACTACATAAAGAATACGACCATCATCTTGAGCGTATGAGTGAGGGTGAGGGTAGTGGCTGAATGCACCAAATCCACTAATATTCCTCAGTTTTCCGGGATACACTTCTATTTGGATATGGAGTTGGAAGCATCGAGTCAACTGCATATGGTAACATAGTTAACTGTCTGCTTTTGGACGAATACCGGATATAACGGTATTATGACATCACGGTAATAACAAACAACAACAGATGGATTGAACCGAAATTCAAAAATTATGTTACAATCACGTTTTGCAAGCTTAATTTGACTGCCGTTACAGTTTAAAATTGAAACAGTTTTATAGGCAAATAATCTGTCGATATTATTACACAATGCATTAATATATTCATCTGTGTGCAGCTAGCATGTAGAAGCTAGCACGAACAGCGATGTGTTAGCTAAAAACTTTTTTACTAAATATGTTCCATCCATGAAAACTACACCACTCGACTCAGAATTTAATTTTGTATCGAATCGTGGTACTTTTATTCACGGAACAAACTTTGGAAAAATTCTATCTGGATTATAAATAGACATATAGGAAATGAACAAATATATAGATAGAAAAATTTCCAAAGTTCGTCCCGTGAATAAAAGTACCACCATTCGATGCAGAATTAAATTCTGACTCGAGTGATGTAGTTTTCATGGACGGGACATATTTAGTAAAAAAGTTTTTAGCTAACACATCGCTGTTCGTGCTAGCTCCACACTGATAATATATTCAGTCTTCATTTTTTAGTGTCAATACGAATTATTTGCTTTTAACACACAAAATTTGTTCCGATCATGTTTTTTAAGCAACTAATCATAAAACTTCGATCTAAGGAATCAATTTTGATTAAACTGACAAATTTTATCCCAATGTTTCAGATAAAATCTATCATTGAAATGATGGCAAGGAAAGAAAGATTGAAATCCTAGATAGCCAAAAGACTGTTGATAGATACCATAAGGTTCGTAATTGAATAACTTTAGTCCGGAGGCATTTCGCTAGTGCGCCAGGTCTCTCAATTAATTCAATACCTTTAACAAACTGTTATTAGACCGCATTACACTGATAAAAATTTTCGTAGAATGATAAACCCTCAAAAAAGGGTTTATAACTGAAAAGTTCGTTTATCAACGTGATCTATCCCTTGATCAACCCTTTTTTCTTGATAAACCCCAAAAAGGTATATTATCCGTTGCAAACTGATAAACCCAACAGTTTATTGTCTCTTGATAAACCCTTTTCCCGTTGATCAACTGGATCAATTCTAATCGAAAGGTTTCTTGGAAATGATGATAAACTCTGAGTTTGAGGGTTGATTCAGTTGATCAACGGGAAAAGGATTTATCACGAGACAATAAACTGTTGGGTTTATCAGTTTGCAACGGATAATATACCTTTTTGGGATTTATCAAGAAAAAAGGGTTGATCAAGGGATAGATCACGTTGATGAACGAACTTTTCAGTTATAAACCCTTTTTTGAGGGTTTATCATTCTACGAAAATTTTTATCAGTGTAGAAGAAATATTGATCAAACAAATATCTCATTCCCCTCTCTGACGAGCTAGCAATCAGTCACATTCTCTTTCGTCTATACGCGTAAACTTTGACTTCTTTCGGTTCACACAAAGAACCTTCTCTCTCTGTCTCTCGCTATCATCTACCAGCGTAAACTTAATTTTTAACCAACTAAGTCTCCTGCACGAACAAAAAACAAGTTTTTGGTCTAGTCCATGCCTGCAAAGGCAAGAGATGGGCACTCATGCGCAATGGCACAACACCAGAGCCTAGACAATGGGCCACGTCACTCACCCGTCGCGCTCATTGTTTGAACTCCACAAAACAACCGACTAGTCAGAAACATCATCCAACCAAAATTCACGATCGCGCCTCTCATCCTCGAAAATACTAAATTAAATAAGATGCAGCTTAACGACATAAAGCTGAACGACATTCAACTTAGCCGCACAGGAACTTTCACTTTATACGCGTATGGCGTGAAATCTTTCATCCGGCTACTGAACGACCTTTCAGCTTTTCCTTAGACAACATATCACTCTCACAGACTAGGACGGCAACCTCTAAGACAATCTAACCATCCTTCTGTCTCTCCTTGTGAAGACAGTAAACGACTACATGTGACGTACATATCCTCGTTCTCCGGCTCTATCAGTTCTGCTCTATACGTTAACGACAACGTGAAACAACACTCTTCTCTTCACTATTAATGCTAGCGTCGATAACATAGATCACTGTTAAGTCAGCCGAATCTGTACAAAAATTGTTATATCGGAATCACGTACAAAACGGTTGATCGAGAACGAAGAAACAACGATTATCGACGTATACGTCGGCCCGTTCCTGCACATATACGTCGAAGTTTCATCGAAGAAAACCACCACTACGCTACCATGCAACTTCACACGGTCGAACCTAACCTCCACCACACTCTCTATGCGTTTAAGTTTTTGTTTTTCTTTTCTCTACGAGACATAAGACATAAGTCATGCGTCGCCTTTTCTTCTCTGCCAGCTTTATGACCAGTTTGTCCGTTGTCTCTCCTCCTTTTTCCGTTCCTTTTCATTCTTGTAAACTGATTGTTTATCATCGAATAAAGCGTTAAATCCATAAAAAAAAACAAATATCTTTGAAAGAATTTCGAAGATAAACTTTTTTGCTCAATTGAAAACAACGATTCGTGAGTTAATGACGATAATCAATCAGCAAAGTCAAGTCAAGCATAAGAAAAAGAAATCTTCTACAATTCCGATGATAGCAACAATGTGCTGTATATCAAAGAAACATCCAATCAGCCTTCGTCTCAGAACGAGCGCATACATTAATGCAAGAGATTTCTTGAGCATTTCATAGATGACACACTGTTATTTGATGTCCAAGTTGATGACAAACCTGCTCACACGCAATCGAGAATAACTAAATACACCCGTGAATCTGCTAGATCGACAACGACGTTAACACCATTAACTTCGTCTTCATGACGTAAAAGAGTATCTTCAAAATTGACATTCTCGACGTTTATAGCTATATTGTTTTGTCATACGCACAAAGGTTTGCATAGAAACAAAAACAAAGCATTTCATGGTGATATCTTTCTATCCAGAAGAACATTAGCCTGCGACCGTGAGCATTGTGCAACACAAATACTACATCTCAGACTTTCACGAGCAAAAGGCTCCTTCACACAGAAAACTCTAATCCAGTTCGACGTTTCAAATATGCGCACAAAGATAATGAACTTCCATTTCCCATTTTGAAGCCAATAATTTGGAGAGTAAGGTATCGACAAAGATAAATAAGCATTTCATTTTTCCACATTTTTCGATAAAACTGTGAAAGCTTGAATTCCAAAAATCTCCACAAAATTTCTTATCTTTTTTTCTCAGATATCAGACTCAGACACTCATATCACGAGTGATCCTAACCGAAGTACCCTGGCTTCAAAATTGCACTGTTCGGACATCCATAATAGAAGTTCCATGTCAATTTCCGAACCTTGGAAATTGGGAAATTCTGCATGACGAATATAATAGCCTATGTGAGTGACATCTTGATTGTTTACTGCGTCAAAAATGAATTTCCCGGAAAACGCTATAACGCATCAAATCGATTTTTCAGAGCGTCTCTTGTTCTATCTCGTGGCGTATAAGACTCCTCGCCCGGGTTCGACTTTCAATCGTTAGACAGCCGGAGAACGTACGTGATCATTTTAGACCTGATTCCGAATTTATGTATGTGTGGGTGTAGGCGTGGATGAATTGCATAATTCAAATCCATGCTTCATATCAGTCACCCTCACCCGTAATACTCAATGATCGCTGTAAACGTGGTACGTTTCCCATGGATTCACTCACACATAGGTTATCGAGACAAGCAACGTTCGTCGTTGCGACCCACTTGACCCTCGACCGTGTAACGACGGACTAGTTTTCTGTCTGAATGATTGTAGGACCTAGTCGAGCATCTTTGTAGGAAGAAACAATTCAAATTTTTCTTCAAATTTAAATTATGAATTTGGAAACAAAATGCACTTAAACGACTGTTGTCTATTTTCCAAAAACGTCCCATGAGGACCCCCACAGTGAGTTACATCAGGACCCATAAGCCCCTGGAAAATGACCAGCCTGAGGATCCGAGACGCCGCGAAATCGCACGACTGGAACACCCATGCATATCTCCAAAATGCGCCCTACAAGAGCCTATGAATGCGACTAATATGTGTTTGATCTTTGACCCTGACACAGACATACAAACAAACATACATACAAACTATTTTATTTCATAGGGCCCTCCTTAAACTCGAGCGTTTTTTTGTAAACTTTAACACCATTCGAGTATTTTCAAATCGGCTCAGGCCGTTTCTTTGTTTATGATTTGACATGACCGTATAAATACAGGTTGAAACACTTCTAAATCGCTTGCCGAAAGCGGATACATGTCTGCACAGTGAAGAACCTCTTCGATGGAATAAATTTTGATTGTTTTACGTTCTTGAGCATATTCCTTAATCTTTACGTCAACGTGAAAATATGTATTCGATTTTTTTTTCTTTGAGACACCAAAAAGCTGGTCGCATGATATTCCAAACTCAGTTGTAACCGATGATAGAGATCTAAATAGCACTGAATGGTTTGATAACAAGTCGCCACAATTCGTGGTTCAATTAATCAGATTATTGATTTGTTTTTCATTCATCTTTTCCTTCTTCAATTGCTTCTTTAACTGTAGTTTGGGGGTATTGAGTAAATCACGAATTAGAACAGCTTTTTCTTGATTTTTCTCTTTCTTCATTCTTTTGGTTTCACTAGCTTGAAGTTTTTCAAATTTGTGTAACAATACATTTGGTGCTTGTTGATGATTTGCGCAGAAAACGTCCAATTGATTCTCCCAGGTCGATCATTCCGGCGACCGGATCCGTTTAAATCTGAGCCGGTTTCGGTATAATTCCGATCGGTTCCAGTCGAATTCAGCAGGTTTCGGTCTGATTCGACAAGTTCCTTGGTGCTGGATTCCAGTCGGAAGGTTCGAGGAAGTATTCGACCAGTTCCTGACCGTTTTTTCCGACTCAAGGTTTGCAGGAAGTGGCCAGAAAATAATCGGAAAGCAAACTTAACCGATCGGGTCACAATGACCTGGGCTGAACTGTTTCCAAACTAGTGCATAATGTCTTGTTTTCTTGTTCCAAATTATCAATCTTGCTTGATAAAAGTTCATTTGTCACCATAACACGATTTATTTTATCCTAAAGAACCACGGAATTCAAAACGAATGCGAAAGTAAAACAAATCGTAGCGATAAATCTTTGTTTTCTTGCTCTGAATTGCCTATTTTGCGCGATAAAAGTTCATTGGTTTTCATAACACGATTGGTTTTGTTCTAAATAAACACGAATGTCACGAGAAACCATAAAGTGAAAGAAATGGTACTGATGAATCTTTGAATCAGGGTTACCAACTGTTCAGGTCTCAAATGGGGTATCGGAGATGAGAAATGGGGTGCACGAGAGGTACAGCTTTCCTCCAAATAGGGTACAGACGTGAGGTACAAAATTTTCGGAAATATATCAGATCTATTCGAAGAAGTCCACAAAAGACTCATTATTACCGGAAAATCATTTTATCTTCTCTCTCTGTAAGATATGTTGTGAGATGTTTGTTTTCAGACAAAAAAGTCGTATAAATAAAACCAGTTTCAATATGTTTCTTAATGAAAAAACTGGAATGCACAATGATTTTTCGATTTTCTTCAAACCATTTAAAATAGCAGCATGTAAACTTCTCAAATGCAAGGAGTTTAAAGAATTTCCTATTCTCAAAGGACTTTCAATGCGATATGTATCAATAGATTCTTCAAGTATTCGAGAGCCTCCTTGGCATGCAAATGCTGATGAATTAGGTTATTGTTTAGTAAGTCATTTTCAAAGAACAAATTTCTCACATTCGATGAATTTGTTTCTCTAGAATGGTTCAGCTTTGATTACGATATTCAGTAATGATAATGATCATAATTCATTTCTTGTTAAACAAGGTGAAATGTATTATGTTCCATCGGGTTATTTACATCATATAGAAAACTTCGATACGAAGTCCCTGCAGAATTTATTGTTAACTTTACACACTAATCACCTGAAGATTCTGGTTTATCGGGAACATTCTTTGCAATGTATGTCTGATTGTTTGATTTTTACCTAAGGAATATGTTGGTATTTATTTGTAGGACAAATACTGTGCTTGGAAATACATTTCAATTACCAAGTAGTGCATTTCAACGTATTAAACATTGTCGACTGGTGACTGTACTTAGATTTAAGAACAGCTCGGTGAAGAATGACATTCGACATGAATCTGAATTTCTAAATAAATATCATTTCAATGCTGAAGGTTTATCAGCTAAAATATTAAATTCCAAAGGAATTGTTAAAACCATCACAAAGAACGTTTGGCCCGTATTGAAAGATGGTAAGCTTTAATTAAGAAAAAGAAAACATTCGATCGATCTTTTTTAGTTCCCATATATTCTCTCCGAATAACAACGAATGGCATGCGTGAACCTCATCAGCACCCGGAAACAGCTGAAATGGGCTATGTGATTGAAGTTTGTGCTCATATGACTGTTATACAGACAAAATGATCGAGCAATTTCTCAAACATGCAGAAGAAAAAATGGCAATTGAACAAACGGATGTGGAAAAATTTACCAATTTATTACCATTTATTGTTGAAACGGTGTCACGATCAATCTCTGACACAACATCGGCGTTATTGAAAAACGAATTATCTAATCCATCAAAAACTAAGACTTTACGTGTGGTGAATTTTGATAAAGAAGAACCAAATTGGTCGTACATACCAGCTAAATGGATACAAGTTGTGAAATTCGAATGCGACAGTCAATTAAATTGTACTCAAATAGATCAGCAATGGAACATTAGAATTGCTTCAAATCCTTTTGCTGAAGGTGGAATGCGTTTAGCTTATTATGGTCTAATGAGATATAAAGATAGAGAGGAAAAAGTTGTTCTTAAAGAATATAAACAAGTGGATAAGAAAGCCAACATTCAAGAGAAATATTTCGATTTATTAGAATGTCAAACCATTGCTGATTTTCTCGCACAAGAATTTAACAGATTACCATCTATCAGTAATTTAACAATCGTCAAAAAGATTAAATTTATTATGTTGAAATTAGTTTTCGATCGATCCATTGAAGGAGGACCTCGTAACTCGACACTGGAACGTTTCACCGAAGGTTCTTATAAGAAGTTTTCAAACAATGCTGGTTACGTCAATATGGATGACCCAGCATATACTCTTCAAGCATTTTCACATTGGACTTACGAACGAACAATGGGAGATATGATTGTTGTCGATCTACAAGGAATTGATATTGGAGATAATCAAACATATTTACTGACAGATCCTTGTATTCATTCAACTAGTGTGATGAGATTTGGAAAAACTAATTTGGGAAATCCAGGAATCAAACGATTCTTTCAAACACGTGTGTAATCTTATTTGTCATGCTTTGAGACTGAAAAGACATAAAGATCAACCAGAAATAACATCATCAAAATACGATTCATACCTTATCAACAAACCCAACAAAACTTTATTCAATTAGATTTTGTGTAATTCATGCTTCTTTTGATGTATGATCACTTTTAGTTCATAGATTTTACACACGAATATCGCAAATAAACTTCAATTCAATCCAATTTTCTGCACATAAAAAACTTTGATTCATATTTTTATTGTGAGATGTAACTAAAACTAAAGATCACATTTTCTCCTGACAGTATGTGAACTTGTGCATCTCCTTCAAATTCTTGGTGCCACTCGAAAAACTAAATTAAAAAAAAATCTCGAAAGACATAAGATATTTTCAACGCATCAGGTTTATTTTGCTGTTATTTTGTTTTTCTTCTGTCGTGATTAACAACATCCTTATCTTTCTGTAGACTGCATGAAACCATACGACAGAACATCATCGCATTTCATCAAACAACAGCAAAGTTTTTCGCAACTACAAAATACGATGGACGATGATTCCATGGAAAATCGTGAATTTTACCAACCTGATCTTCCTCCGTTTCCATTAAATGATTCCAAGACTATTTCTATCACTAAATTATCGCCTCAAACAAGTATTCAAACATGGCCACCAGGTTTTCAAACTGGTAATGATGTTATTACTCACACATATCATGAAGAAGTTTATATACTGGATGGTTCAATAACTGATCTTTCTCTTGGACAAACTTTCGGCAAAGGTTATCATGCATGGAGAAATCCTCAGATGGAACACGGACCCTATCAAGCTGATGACGAACTTGGATGCCAAATGATCGTTATTATTAGACATGAGAAGAAATAATCAAACGTTGATGAATGTATTTTTAACGAGAGAGAAAAGTTTTATTCGATTAGTATTTTTCATAAAAACTAATAAAGTAAGGGAATCGTTTTTTTTTGGATGAAAACAATCAATGATATGACATAATATAACGCGTCGAAAACATCACTATCTGATGAGATTCCTGAGCAGAATCGAAATCGATTATAGCTCACCATCGCCATCAACGAAGAAAATCCATCATACTCGAATAGAGAAATGGAACGAATTCCCACGCGGACACTCTCATTATCATTTACAACATATTATCACGATATTTCTGCCGTAAAAATACTTCAGATAATTCACAGATCAAACGCATAGTAACGAAAACATGAGCAGAATTGCTGCAACCGGCCCATCGACGAATTCGGTGGCATCAGCTAATCTATTTATTAAAGAGCCGATTCGTTATTGGAAAACGTGCTTTATAGAATGCTACTTTGATTTGATAATCTTTCTTTGCCCGTCTTTCGTTGCATTCTCTCCAAAAAGCTCTATGAAATCGTAGATAAACGACACAGTTTCATCTTCCTACACTTGGTTCTAACTCACGCCCTGACATCTTACACGGAAGTGCGTCAACCATCAAACTCTTCTTCTTTCCTTCGTGCAGCCGTACGAAGGTATGTACAATTATACTGATAATAATCTTTCGACGTAAACATTAAGAATTCAAATGAGGAAGTACTCATTTGATTGAGTAACGTCAGGACCCTAAACGTCATCATTATTTGCGTTTTTTCTTCTCCTCTTTATTTCTGCCCAACGTGATTTTAGTCTCAATTACGAAGAGTCATATATTGGTTGTTTCCATGTCAGTGTACGAGTATTTATACTATGGGAAGATACACAAAATTTTGTACTACAATGTCTTCACGTTATGGTCAATACTCCAATGACGACCTTATCCGCATGGAAGTCAAACACAGACGACGTGCAAAACGTATCAAGGCTGGTCTGGGAATGTCCATCAGCGCCGGAATGACTTCAATCTTGGCGACTGGAGGAGTTGCAGCTCCTATTGTCATTCCACTCTTTGGCTACAAGATGTATAAGATGATCTCTCATGAGAATAAACGTGATGAAATTCGTGAAGAGTTAGCCAGACGTGATATTTCTCCCAAAAACACAAGTGTTGGAGATGTACTGAATTATGTCGCTGGTGTTGGCTTACCTGTCGTCACGCATGGCATATCACAGGGTATTCATACTTTATGAAACGAATTTATGTGGTGTCTCGCGGTCATTTATACTGTGTGTTCAATGTGCAAGTGGTATGAACACAAAATGTATCAATTCACTCGATATCAGTACCAGCAGATATGACAAACTTTAACAAAAGCATTTCGTCACTTATCATTGAATTTTCTCTCTTATTATTTTTATTGATCTTAATTGTCGATATGTGTGTGTGTGTGTGTTTCTTTGGTCATTTTTATATTCATGTAACATTTTTCTTATTATTTTATGGATTTTTTTTGTACTGTACGATAACTAATATAAGGAGAAGAGGGTGAGTCGAGCGAACTACGACGTGTTTCGGCCTGGCTCAAAAGGCTCATCCGACAGTTTTGATTTCGTTGTTTTCGAAGCGATTTGGAGAAAGCTAACGGTTGAAGATTGCGACGAATTTTATTTATTAAAACGAATCATTGGTAATGCAAACGTCCTAATCTGATAGTTTAATTAAAATACATTATTTGAATCGAATCTTTTCGATAAAATGATTGATTTGATAATGTCATGATAAGATTTCTAAATGCAATTTCAAATGAATTAATTAATTGATCTTCATTTAGTCTTGTTCTCAATAGACGACCATAGAAATCTATTGAAAATCAAAGTAGACAAAGGAGTTAAACGAAAAAGTATCAAACTTGTTTGAATAGACTTTTGTGAACGTGTAATAACGAAGGAAGAGTTTTGAATTGTCACGTCAAATTGAATTGTTGAATATGGAGAAAATATTTTGACTAAATTTCAATTGAATTAAATAAATATGAAAAGACAAAAAGTAATTTTACAGAAAAGATTCACTCGTTGAATTGTTTGTGTCATTGATGAATAAAACAGTGGAATTGATTGTAAATGATTCATTAATTTCTTTAACGTTCTTTTCGATAAATTCACAGAATTCATTTGATTAATTTGAAAATCAATTTTCCAACTGAAATAATTCAACTATTTTATAGAGTTTTTCTTGAAAATCCCATCTTACTCCATGAAATTCATTTGATCAGAATAAATACATTTATAAAAAGTTGTTTCCAATTGTGGAATTGATTTCAAAACATCAATTCGATCTTTATCTAAAAGACAAAGTGATATTTCATCGTTAAATTCAAATATAAATCATACTTGGTCTTAAATAAACTATTTTGAGATCATTCAGAATTAAATTATATTTCACATAAAATCTTCTTTCTTCCGTATTTTCTTGATTGTTATTGTTTAATACTGATTTGATCAGAAGATTCTGAAATTGAACACAAACTAATTTGGAATCTCTAAAAAATCGAACACACAATCAGAAATCAAATAAAACTACAAAACCAACTGAGTGTAAATTCCATTTTCCGGTGACAAAAGCGATAAACCTTTGATTTTAATTGTCATATCAAAGATTTTCTTATTCAATAAATCTTTTTCAATTTCTGCAAATGTTCTTTCTTTCATTCTAAATATCAAATCAAAATCGAAAGTCTCTCTAAAATAAAAGACAAACTTTGGTACGATAAAAGGTAAATAATCTTCTCGAATTGGTTCAAAATTTTCCACAATTTCATTAATTGTAGCCTATATGAAAAGAAAATTTTCTTCTTTTTATATTTATAAAATCTCCTATGAAGAACAAACAGCATGATAAATAATTGTCAATGGTTCCATTAATAATAAAAATCGATAATCGGATTGTTTATTAATTGGTGCTAATTCAAATTCAATATGAATTAATGAATTCAATGATTTCATTGCTGATGTTAACATTAACGGACGAGAATTATCAGAAGATTTTAAACCAAAAATTTGAAAATATCCCAAATTGAGAACACATCTATTCAAGAGAGAAATCAATAGAAAATTATGTTTTTCTCCATGATGAAATGTGTTTTTACAAGATACTCGATGAAATTGTTCGACGTTTATAACTAATTTGAGTATTTTCAATTGAAATATGACTTATAATGACGTTATTTTCATGTGATCTAAATTGATCTCTCAAATTAATTTCAAATGATAAACATTCATTTCATTTTTTACTTTCTTTTTCTTTTCGGAAATAATAAATTAAATCCAAGTTTATTAATTTCAATATTCACATCGGTATTCAATGACTAAAATGAAGAAATCTCATTGAAAAATCTTTCTCTAAAGACAAAATCAACAAACTTCTTCTGAGAAAAACTCTCCTGGATTATTTTGAAATTGATCTAAATCAACGAAAACATTTTTCATTGATATCATTAAACCAAATTCAAACTTTGATTTGAATTTTCTTTTCCTTTCCACCACCAATTCCACCAAGAATATTTTTTTTCATTTTCATCTTGATGATGAAACTATAAATATTCAAAATTATTATAAACAAATACCTCAAACATTATCGTACTTCTAATTCAATACTATGTCTTATATATGCCATTGTATAAACATCCAATTTCGACTCGAGGATCTTTAATTCAACGTAAAAAAAGAAAAGTTCTTTTGAAAAATGTGAATGAATAAGAATTTTCTTACATAAATTCGATTTGATTCTTCTAATGTTAATGTTGAATTTGAAAGATATTCTTTAAGATATAATTGACGATATTCTCGACAACGATCTTTTGAAAACAATGAAATGAAAATGATTTTGAGAAAAATGATAAGAAATACCGTAAAAAACGGAATAATTTTGAAATTTAACAAAATCTAATAGATCAGAGAATTGTTTTGGATCAATTTCAAAATTCATTTCTTCGATTCGAAAATCAATTTTCACAATTGGTTTTTCAAAATTCTCTTCTGCAAATTTCATTGACATTTCCAATTGAAATTTCAAATTTGTCGGATGAAAAACTAAATTTCAAAGAAAAATAAATGAAATTTTCCTCAAAACTTTTCCATTCGAACCATAATTCATCATATATCGTTTGGGTTTCTGATCATCTCGTGCAATCTTCGATTTCAAATCATCCTAAATCAAATTTATCATTGAAATATTAATGAAAATATTATAAAAATACAAACGAGAACACATTGATACGGAAGATTGATTCTCGATTGACAATTTGTATTCCAATAAAGTGAAAAATCATTCATTTCATTCAACTAAATCAACACAATGACTTTTTCTTTTAAACAAAACAATTTTGTTTAAACCTTGAAGATGATTAAAGAATTTTCTTTGTTTTTTCCGATTTGTTCAGAGTTAGTTGATGACTAAAAGAAGAATTTGAAGAAAACAATTGAATTTGAAAAGAATTTACATGAAATTGTAAAGAAGAAATTGTAAATCCAAATGAAAATGGATGACCTAATTTCGTTGTTGACATCGTTTCATAACTAATATGAAGATTTTTCAGATTTAATTGAAGATTTTGCATCATTTGAATTTTCATTCGTTCGAAGAAACTTTTTTCTTTTTCTTCAAATTTGTTTTCATCTACAATTTTCATTGAAATCAACAAAAAGAAGATTAGAATCTTCTAACCTGACGTTGCTTTACGAAGATTATCTAATTTTCTTTGAACTTTTTTCATTTTTTCTTCATGATATTCACGAAGATCTTGACGAACTTCTACAAAAACAAATTTTTCACAATGAAAATCAAATCAACGTACCGTTTTTCGGAACAATTAACATATATAAACCATTCAAATAGACTTTTGTTGGATTTGAATGAAGATTTTTCCATGGAATAACGATGGATAACTTTTCTAAAGAAAATCAATGTGATTTGATTTTCTCAAGATGAATTTACCGATAAATCCAACAACAACTGTTACAGGAATACCAAATCCAATCTTAAAATATGAAATTTATTTCGAAGAAAATGAAAACAACGATTTGACAAACCAAAGCTTCAGGTTTTAAATGAAGATTTTCCAATGAAACATCACCTGAAACGACAGAAAATGAACAAAATTCGAATAAAATGTGAGAAAAAATGTAACCGTGTCGTAAATCAAGTTTCAATCTTTCATCATCTAATTTTTCAATATAATCTTTGAGATAATTATTGATGATATAACGAACAATACTTTTCAAAACCATTGAAAAGTTATTCAAAGATAAAACTTGAATGAATAATTCAGTTAAATGTGTATCTCCAAGGACAAACACATCTGATCAAATCAAATACATTCGAACGAAAAGAAAAGAAATTTCTCTTTTTTTACTGTTTTACTCCATCAAATGATGTCATTTCGAAAAGAAAAAGAAAAGAAATCTTTTCATACGAAGAGAACGATTAAAAGTAATATATTGACAATCAAACCAATCAATCATCTCTGTATCTTGAACATTTAAGAAGTCTTTTATTTAGTTCATTGGTCAATGATTCTAACTTATGTGAATGGAAATTGAATATTCGGAAATATATCTACGGATGAGAATAGATTAAATATAAATATAAGAGACATTCGTACTTGAAAATAACCATTGACTTTGTAGAAATTTTTCAAAATTCTATTCAGGAAATTATTTAAAAAAAAAGAGGAAAAATAATCATTTAAGATTAGATAGTCGAGTTTCGATAAAGTTTCGTTGTTTTAAGTACAGTAAGGATTATCATTATTCCATACACATCCTGATTGACAACGACGAACTCGTTTCCAACTTGAGTCTCCGACACATTTGACAACACTTGGCCCATTTACAAAGTAACATTGTCTACTGCCTGCAGACATACATCGACCAAGTGTTGTCCAACAATCACATGAACGACGAAGACGTGCTGATCGTTCGTTATCTTCAATACGACTTCCTAAAAACAGAAATAGACTATCAGAGTTTTCATATTCTGAAAAGATGAAACAACTAACCGTTTACATCAACAAGATCGGAATCGGTTCCTTCGAGTTCATCCAATGTCCAATCTGTTCTGTTATTTAATGTTTCATTTGAAATTGATGAATCTTCAGGTACTATTCCAGCTGAAATATAACTAATAACTACAAGTAATACCAATGATAATAATGATGTAACGAAAATTTTCATTGTTAATTGTCTAATCAACGAATTGAAGAAGTTAAGAAGAAATTTCTTGATATATATTTTGTAGGATCCAAATAAGATTATACGATGTTTGTTTGATGAATAGACTATCGAAATTTGTTCGAGTATTTATACTACAAGTTTTATGTGTGGTGGGATTTCATCGTGAAAGTATTATATACATGAGTCATGATAAAATAATTCTTTCCCATTCTATGGATCTCAGATAGGAAATCTTTTTTTCCCTTCTTCCCATATATCATCGTCTATGACCTAAATACTTTTCCAGCTGCTTTATGTACTTATATGACTTATTTTGTGTGGTAAACCAAACAAGAGTGTCATGTTCTTTGGATTCTGTTTAGGTTAAAAGAGAAACATTTAAGTGAGACAGAGAAATGTTGAAAGTAATGTTTCCTTTCAATAATTTTTGCTTTTAAATCAAATTATTTCATCATAAGTGATAGTAATCAACATATCTTGGACAATGATTAAGAATGTGTACTGAATTATCACGTGATTCGATGAACACATCTTTTCTTCGTCATGTTTTCACGAATCTCTTAGCCCTCATCGGATGATTGTGTCTACACAAATTTAGCTTCAAAATAACAAAAAGAAATAAATAAACTTATTTCTCTGAACATTCTTGACACGATCTAAATTTATTCCTTTTACTAAAACTATCAAAGATTTTTCAATTTTTCAGTTTAAATTCACCATTTCAAACATCTTTATTTATGTAAACGTTTATCAATATTCTATTGTCTGTTGAAATATATCGTATCGACCAGACTCGTAATGTACAAGAGTCTGATTTATTGGAATATTGACATGAAAAGAATGTGTGTAGAGAAAATGAGACTATGAAAATGTTGCTTCTACGCTTATGTTGATGTGTTTATTTTTAATCTCATCGATGAATTATTCACTTGTTCTTTTAGCTTTATTAACGGATACATCATATTTTTCTTTGAGTCAGTAACAGATAAACAAACATCATGAATATGAGGTATATAGAAAAAAAAAGAATTTATTCGATTCAGAAAAAGCACTTGCACAAATACACATCAGAGAAAAAGACTAAGCACAGCAATATGAAGATTTGGACTATTCACTTTCAGTTGTGAAAGTTAGAACCATAGCTAAATGATGAAGAATGTGAACTACTACAACGTCGTTCCGTTCTATAACCACCAGGAAATCTTATAGTCTTTTCAACACAATTGTTTCCATTTCCTCCTGTTGGTCTTCCTCCTAAAAATAGAAGAGAATAAGTTCAAACATTTCTACAATTTATTATAGAAATTCTCTTCCACGAAGTTCACAGAACCTGTATTGATAAAGAACACATTTCGGACAAAAGAGATCTGAAATTTTTCTTCATAAATATCAGTCATAGGATTTAACTGTTCTATGTTCTGAATGAAAATAAAGTGCATTCTCACCTGGTCCTGGAATTCTTATAACTTCTCCTTGCTCGTCATCATCATTGTCGGCACCGCCGTGATTTGAAGGTGGTGGTATTCTTATAACTTCTCCCGACTCATCTTCATCATCATCGTCAGGTGATGGTATTGTAGGTTTTGGATTTGCTTTACCACCAGTCTTTCTTCCGTATATCTTTTGGATTTCTGATCTATCAATTGGTGGTACGATATCTTGTTTGCGAAATTTTCCTTCTCTGTGTTGAAAGTACATAATTGCATTAGGATCTTCATCATGATGTAATCCAATCACGTGACCAATCTCATGTACAGCTACCATAAACAAATTGGTTCGACCATTGTTATGTCTTGGGAATCTAAAAGAAACAGAAAGTCAATCACTGATCTTTAAGAGATAATGATACTTAGATTATTAGTTCAATGTAGTGTAAAATGATATCGAATAACACTCCTCCATCTTCTCATATGAAATTGAGCTCAAATCTTTTTCTTGGTGTACTCACTCGTCAGACCAATTTTCATCTTTATCAAATACCATAATAGGGTTTCCATCATCAAAGTAAGGTACTGGACTATTCGGTTGTACGAATGCCAATACTCTATTTCTTCCTAAAGTAAACAAAAAGAGATCTTTGACTATTGATCGATGTAAATCACTAAAAACATACCATCGATATATTTGAACGAAACTGGAATATCTGCTTTGCACGTAGCACAAACGTTACTAAATTCTAATGGGACAATATCTGCCCAACGTTGAAATGCTTCGCTGATGATTTGGATTGTTCGTTGATGACCAATTTGTTGAGGAGCTGGTCCTTTAAATGACCAGGTAATACGTCGCTTACGCCATTTGATTCCATGAGCTAAAGCGAATTTGCCATGACCACCATCTTGTACACCACAACGCGGAGTTCTATCATCTTTTACGGGTGCTGTTTGAATTACACTGACAACAATTGCCAATAATAGTAAAATCCAATGACATTCCATGAATAAACGATCGACAAATCAGTATTGATTTGGTTTAGATGGTAGACGAATGTATAGTTATTACCACATATTGATACGGGTTTTATACAATTTCATAGCACCGTTCCAGGCATCTTCGCTCAAGTCCGAAAGCCCCATCAATCAGTATGGGAGTTTTCAATGTTCCAAACGCGAGATTGTCTTACTACTGATAAATGATGTCATTGTCTGTATCCATTAGATGGGGAAGATCATCATGACATGAGGAAGACAGACTTGATTCCTCTCTTGTGCCGAAGAGAATCGTTGGTTCTGTGGGAAGAACGATAAAAAGAGAATCTTTCCCATATCCATAAAAATAATATGACTGACATATAGATGTTCTCTCGTTATATATAGTAGATTGGTTTCACAATCGTATCAAAGTGATTCTTGTCGTTTTTTCATTGATATTTTTCTGTCCATTTGTTATAGTTGTAGAAAATGCTGTATAGGTTAGATTTCATTTGTATCTTTCTCAATCTCTTTTTAGCATAGTATTAGTTATACAGTTGAGTATTCATATCTCAGATACATTTTTGATCACTTCACTTGTCCTATGAGTTTCAGATCTACATAGTGGAATTTCATTAAGAAAAGACAAATATGTTGTATGTAATTAGAGAGCAGTGGAACAGATTTTGATGTTTTCTAACTCGTTGAAATATTTTTAGATCAAAAAGAAAAATCGGAACGTCTTTATCGAAATGCAATGCCATTCATTTATTCTCAGTATCTCACTATTATTGATTGGTTCTACTTGTTTCACTAGTGGCCTCTTCTTTTTTAAAAGTCGAAATACATCCGTACCATCCTCACAAGCTTCATCATCTCCATCAACAACGACTGGCAGTAAGAATTATCGAATTGATATTTTTCATGTGAAAGTCTTTTTCCCTTTCTGTCTCTGATAGATCCTATATCGACGAAACCTTATATGACAGTACCACCGTCCACATGGAGTAACTTTCATATTGATAAGAGACGACTGAATTTCATTTCTATTTATTTATTTTCAAAGTCGTACCGATGATTACTGAAACAGTCGATGAAGAGGGTAATACTTATGTAGGACAAATTGATTCTACTGGAAAAAAACATGGTTACGGAGTGTTCACTTTCTTCAATGGATTGATGAAATATAGTGGACGATGGGACAAGAATTACATGTCAGGCTATGGTGAAATGGTATGGGCTGACAAACATCGATATATTGGCTATTGGAGAGCTGGTCAAAGATCAGGTTATGGTATTATGATCTGGCCAAGTGGTAATCGTTATCAAGGTGAGTCATTTGTCTATAATTCTACTTTTTTAGATATCGAGTGCCGAGAAGACAGTAGAGTTTTCTTTTCCTGCATCTTGATGTTTTTTTGGTTGTTTAGGAAATTGGGTGAGAGATAAAAGACAAGGACAAGGAATTCAAACTCAACCCAATGGTCAAAAACAGAGTGGTAAATGGTACAATGATAATTTTATCGGTGATGATGTTCAAACACAGCGATATGTTGATAATGTATCATTCACTGGCAAAAATGAAAAGAATATCTTAAATGAAACAGAACAGTAATCAGAAACAAATGATAGAGCAGTTAATCTGTAATTACATCATTCTCTCAAAAAACATTGAGATGATTTTATGAAAGTTTCACCTTGTTCATATTCGTTTATTTTAAATTTATTAAAATTTTAAACACTTTGTTTTGTTCTTCTATTACTCGATTTGCATTGTATTTTATCAATAAATTTCAGCTTATCTCCCTTCTTTATTCTATGCAATTTTGTTTTTCTTCTGAAATGAGTCAAAAAATAAGAGTCGGTGATGAACTTTCTCTCTATAGAAGAATCGATCTGTTTATTTCAATAACAAGAGAAAAGATGATAAATTGTTCTTCTAGAATAGTTTATGTACACAAAAAACGAACTTTAAGTTGTTTTTGGAATAACAGATGGACTAATTTTAGTAAAACCAAATGAATTTGAGAAATATTTTTGACTTTCAATTCCTGTTCGATCTTTTTCAGCTGCATTTGGATTAACAATTTCCAAACCCTACAATTCATAGAGACTCAGTTGTGTTTTATGAAAATATATTCTTACTTGAAGTGGAGTAAATGCAACACTCGATGCAGTTCCACTGATTTGTTTTCGATTGTGAACTGTTGTTGTTCCTCCATATGTATTGTTTTGTTGTTGTAAAGTTTTCTTAAATAAAAAGAAACGTTGGTTTTTGAAAGGAAAAGAAAAGAAGAAAAACGAACTTGAAGTTTTTGTGAAATTCTTGCTTTAGTTTTTGAATCAACCTGAGCTGCACGAACTTTTCCTGAACCTGATTTACCAATTAAACCTGCTGAAAAACCCAAATCTTCTTGATAAGCATCTTCTTCGATCTAAAAGAAAAGTTTCGTTGAGAAAAGATTTGAATTGATATTCTTACTGTTCCAAAAGCAGTTTTATTTGCACCACTTCTCAATTCAGTCATTCCAAGACGTTCTTTCATTTTTCTGTGTCGTCTTCCACCACGTTTCTTTCTTCCAGAATCGATTGGTGCAGGTAATGGTTTCACTGCTTTGACTGGTGGTGGTTCAGTTAGTTTTTCCACTCGTTTTTCGATTTCACTGAGCAACGCTTTTCCTTGTTGACCTTGTGGACATTCATGACAACTGTCAATACGTGCAGCTAATGTTACTTTACATGAGACTAGACGAGCAACTTTCACTCGAAGATCCTAAAAGTCGAAGTAAGAAAGAAAATTTTTGAAATAAAAGAACAGAGACTCACCGGTGGACAATCTTGAACAATTTTTGAATAGTAAATCGCTCCAGCATGTGGCATTGCTGCAGTTGTTGAAAATCCTCCGAGTTGTTTCTTCTGCGCACCCAACAATAAAATATTACACGAAGGCATTTTTGTCAGATTTGTTAATCCACCAGCCATTCCAATTAACTTTGCTGCAGTTGATGCACCAACAATTGTTGATAAATTTGGTGCAATAAAACTCATTCGTGATTCCACATATGTCAACATTGTTTGTTTATCTTCACTCAATTTCATTGCCTAAATAAAAACAAATTAAATGAAAAGAAAGATCATGTGAATGAAATTCAAACCATTTGACATCCTTCCATCACTCTTTCTAATTCTTCATCTGTTAAATTTTTCCTAAGAAAAAGGAGACAAAAATCAGTGAAATGAATCTTTTCATCTGTTCTTCATTTACCCCTGAGTTGTTGATGCAGAAACACTGACGATCATAATCGTTGCTTGTGTCAAGAATTTCTGAAGATGTTCATTATTCTTTGCTCGATCAACATTATTTGCCAACACCTAAAAAAGATCCATTTCATTCTTCTCATCCACTTTTATCGAAGTTGATCTCACTTGAACAGTTTTAAGATAATCCAATGGTAATTGAACAAGTTGTTCCAATTCAGGAAATCGTTTTTTATAGATTCCTTTGACAAAGTTGTGAATGATGTCGATTTCATCATCAATTTTCACCAGTAAATGATTTGCATCAACAATGAGAAGATATTCAGGATCATATTCAACAGGTCCTTCGATTTCCATTGTTGATTTTCGTTGATGTTTTGTATGAAAATCGATTTTTCTCATTGTTTCTTGTAATAAGATCGATTCTTGTAATTTGGCAACATGAAAAACACTATTGACATTTCTTTTCGACTGATTTAATTCATTTGGATTTGGATCAATGTCCATTTTCATCGATTGATCTTTTTCTTCACCTGTATTTCGTTCATTTTCAGTTGTTTCTTCTAAATCAGCCAAAAGTTCATCAGCTAACGACATTTTTCTATCTAAAATCACAAAATAAACACGTTGTCTTTCTTTCTCAAGTTAAGCGCAAGATTGGTTGTGTAATTACAACTGAATAAAAGACATGTGGAAAGAGTAATTTCATTGGGGAGAAGAAAAACACAACATGGATGCAAAATTTCATCATAAAGAGAGAAAAATCGTTCCGCGTTTTCGTCGTAAAAACGCAAATAATAATTTAATCGATGCTGATGACGCCGAAGCTCAAGCTTTGATCGACAAAGAATTAGAAAGTCATTACGTTTGGACAAGTGACACAATTAATGAAGATTTCAAACATCAATTCGATAATTATCAAAGTGAAGAAAATAATCAACAAATTTCAATCAAAGATGAAATTTACCAAAATCAACTTTACGATATAAATGATGGAGAAAATGAAGATTTGTGGAAAAAGAAAGTCGAATTAGATGAAAATTATGAAGTAAAATGGAGTGATGATCAACAAGAAAGAGAAATTCAATTTAATATTCATTCAATTCAAGACAAACAACAACAATGGTCTTTAGATAATCAAAATCACGAACGAATTCAATTAAATCTTTTCGATAAACAACAATTAAAAAATAAACACGATTTAGAAACTGATGATTCAAATCAAGAACAAAATTTCATTCAAGGCGAAGAATTTCGAAATCAAGTAAAGATTATCTTCATTCAAAATCACAATTTCTCTGTTTCTCTTTAGATGAAATTCGCTATAGAATCTCAATTAAACGATTTAAATATATTTCCGGAAAACAATGAAGATCTTCGATCGACCATCATCGATCCGAATCTTCCAATAATTGATACAAAATTAAGTTGTGATCAAGAAGCGATTATTCTCGAATGGATTGAAGGAACATCTGAATATCAATTATCATTACCCGTTGAAAAACCTACTGAAGAATATTCACCACAAAATGATAAACAAATTGAAATTGATTCGAAGAATCTCAAGGCACTTCATTGGTCATTGGATTTACTCAAAGAAAACTTGATTTTATCTTATTTAATTAGTTTACCAAGTAATGATCGAGAACAATTGTCGATTCCGGAAGATCTTCAAGTGAAATTATCGATCGATGATGAGAAGAATTTACAAATTTTCTCATTAAATGATTCAATATTTTGTCAAACGATAAGTTTATCATCGAATGATTTGAAACAACAATTATTAACCATCATTGATTCAATTCAAATGAAACAAAACTTCGGAATCGATGAACAAAACTCAATTTGTCAATGGTCATTAAACGATTTGAAAATATTCATTCAAAATCTTTCACCAAATGAAATTCTTCATCATCTCTATTCACCTGAAGACGCAACAAGTATTTCACTTGAACAAATTCTCATTGAAAGTGATGAAATCAGTGCTCGTGCATTTCGTCGTTATCGTTGTAAACATATGTCGATAAAAAGTGAAGAAAAACAACAATTTGATTCAACGGAAAGTTCACATTTAGAATTCAAAGGAAATGAAACCATTGCGATTGGAGAAGAACAAATACAAAATGATTTCGATGAACAACAATCATTCAAAGGTTCATTTGAAATAATTTTCATTTTCTAAATGATTTCTTTTTTAACTTTTCAGATATAACAACATGTGAAATTCTATTAAATGAAAATATTTCTCAATCTTACGATATTAAAGCGAGTGAAAGTTCTCCTATTAAACTTGGTCCATGTTTATTTCGATCGGATTACGAACGTGAACCACCGAAAACTTGGTCACGTCTTCGTCGTGAAATCGGTTACATTTCTTACGATGCTTCACTTGCTCAACCAACTTATCATCTCGATAAATCATTCAAACGTTATGTTCACATTCCTAAACAACGAACTCAATGTTCTTATAATGTTTATCGTGGTTATGAAGAATTCAAAGAAAAAGCTCGATTAAATCCTGAGAATTATTTTCGTCCTCATGATGGAACTGATCTTCGTCCATTACTTTCCTGGTATTCACAAAAACAACATCTATTCTCGAAAACAAATTCTACTCTATTAAAACCACCAACATTCATCTGTCGAAGATTAGTTTTACGAACAATTTTAGCTAATCTTTATTGTGATAGTGATCCATGGAAATTACTTGTTGTTCGAATCAAAGGACAATTCTATTTAGCCATTGCAAATAAAGCAACGAGACATGTAGAAAATATGACAGAAGATGAATATAGTGGATATAAATTTGAACAACTTTTTACAACACAACAACCGAATACAACGAGATTTGAAGAACAAATTCCTCTAGACAAACCTCAAGAACAATTTCATACTGTACAATATTGGAGATTTGGAGAATTTAATATTCTCTATTCAAATGAAATTGATGGAGAAATTCATCAAGATATGATACCGAAACAAGTACGAGATGTTTTAATAAATTTAATTCTCATTTCTCGCGATTCTTTTTTTTAGACGGATGAGTCAGTAAAAGTCAATTTAACACAATCGACAGAAAACGAAGAAGAAGAAGAAGAAGATAGGGACGATGTAGTTGAAGATGAAAATAAAGTGGCTCAAATCAATGAAAATCTTGAAGTTATTCAAACTGATGAAAACGAAACAGTTGACAAGAAAAAACGTTTTGAAAATGAAATCAAAGCTGGTTATGTCGAAATGAAATGTACAAACAAAAAAATCTTCTATCGCGATGAAAATAAATTACAAACACTTTTCTGGTGGGCACAAATGTGGTTAGCAAATGTCAACACACTCATGATTGGTTACAAATCTTCTAATGATGGAACTATTAATCAAATCGATTTATTTTCTATTCAAAAACTTATCTGGAAGTTTCTTTCTCGTTACGATCTTTATCTTAAATATTGTCTTTCTTATCTTTATTCATTTCTTCAATTAATTCAACAAACAATTCATATTGATGATCCAAATACAATTCACGCATTTGCTTATATTCCTCAACCTTTAGAAATCGATCCATTGACTGGAGAAGCTGTGCAAGTTGATTTACCGCAATGTGTTCCTTTTCGTTACACACAAATCAAAAGATCCAATCAACGACACGCGAATTTAATGCCTGAATGGTATCTACAAGAAATTCTACGAGCAATTCCAATACGAGGAATTATTGATGAGAAAACAATTGAACAGGAAATGAAAAAACGAATTGGTCATCGAGGAAGAGCATCGTGTATACTTAAACAAGAAGAAAATCACGAAAAAAAACGTCCGAAGAAAAAAAAATAGTCTGATAAATTTTATTCAAATTCTGTTTCTGGTTAAAATAAACGTCTTTTAAAAAGTCTAAACCCTTAAGATCCAAATAATTCGTATAAATGAGCACGAGTTTCCACTGGATTTGTCACCGAATAACCTTTTGTTCGGGGATCATTATAAATCTCATAATCATTGCCACCCTACACGGAACAACTCATCGCACTCGTACTAACAAAACTCTTTTTAACTGACTTACCTTGAATGTTTTATCACCGAAAAAGTAGATATTTTTAATATTATCTTTTTCTAAATGTTTTATCGCATAGCGTTTATCCCAACCTTCTGGAAAGATATCGAAACTGATACTTCCACCTAAACCGAAAACCAAATTTTATGACATTAGAAGAAAATAAGTTTTACCAATGGCATAAACTAAATTTAGATGCGCAAATTTTTCTTCAAGATCTTTGATCATTGTTGCGCGAATTTTATGAACCTATAAAGACGAAAAAAGAAAACGGTTACAAACGAAAATTTTAAGAAGAGTAACCTTACGGAATCATAAGCTTCGAATAGATCTCGTTCTTTCTGTGTACAATTTCGACCAACAGGAGAAACATTGATAAGACCATTACGAAATTCAATAAAAGTTCCACTAAAAATTCTCGATTTATATTAACGAAAGAAGAAAAAAAAAGATCGAAAATACCGTTTAAATGGTAAACGAATGTCAGATAAATATTTTAGACAATAATTAATAAGTGTTTGTAAATCATCATCACCAACATACTTTTGAATATTCTAGAAAAGAATTTCTAACTAAAGAAAAATCTTTTTTTTCGATAAAGTGAAACAAACTTCTTCGAAAAATTGTACTCCATTTTTATAACCAACAAGACCATTTTCAGCAAAAACATAATCATATTTCGCAATTGCTACATCAACAAAACATTGTTTGACAATGAAATTTTTCTAAAATAAAACTCACCTTGTGTTCCTCCGATTTGTTCAGCAATTTTCACAATATCAGATCCTCCAACTAAACCAATGAGACACTTCTTTCTAACTTCTTGTAGACACATATCCATTTCCGGTGTTATCGATTGTCGTGGTATAGTTACTGTTCCATCCACATCAAATAAACAAATTGTATCTAATTTTCTTGAAATCATCCAATCATCATTTCCAAGTGGTTCACCCGGTGTTGTAAATGGTGTATTCGGTGTTGCCATATCTTGTCTAGAATTTAAAAAGAAATGAATCTCGATTTGTTCAGAAGAAAATGTATTTATATATATATATGTATATGTTTTTTGTTTAGCATGCGCTAATACAAAGAAAGAAAACAAATAAAAATTAAGATCATAATGGTATGTTTTGATGAAAATTTAATCCATGTCGACGACATCGTTCCAGATGTGCATAATAAAGTAAAAGATTTTTATTTCCATAGGTTGGATTGGATGTTGTTGATAATTCCGAAGGAATTGTTGTTAAACGTTGAATATCATGGATAACACAATCTCGATTGGGACATATACATAACTGAGAATGAATTGAATTCATTAAACTCGTCGAATTTGTTGTCGATGATGTTGATGACGATGACGAATCGGATTCATTTGAACTTGGTGGTGAATAATTTTCCGGATGAGAATAAATATTCATCGAACTGAAAAAAAAAAACAAATAAAATTTCAACTTTTTCTGTGTTTATAAATCCATTACTTTGTCTGAAGATCCGTTCTGATTGCCATTCGTTTTGATAAATTTCCTCCTCCACTATCTGTCGATGAGTAGGGATTATCTTCATGATGTCGTTTCCTTTACAAAAGAAAGAAATACAAAATTGAATTAAATATTTGGAAAAAAAACAAACTTACATGATTTATATACAAAAATAATAAAATTAAATGATGGATAAAGAAATCTGGTCTTGATGAAATGCTCCTTGAAGATTTATCAAGACTTCTCTTTTCGTACTATTTTAAAACGAAATATTTCAATGATTAAACAGAATTAAATCTAGTCTGACTAAACAAAGATGGTCCAACGAAATGTCTCCATTTGATCATTACCTTAACTAATCAATTTTCCAATGAAATTTTTATTTAAAAATTTTCATTTGAAAAATCAATACGAATTCTATTCCAGAATTTTTTCTTTGTAAAATAAATCGTGTTGATTATGATAATTTAATCTTGTCTGAAGATGGCGCTAGTATCCGGATCTCTACTATTCGAATATAATGAACGGGATATATGTATGGTCATTCAATAGATTTTTAAAATTTAACATTCAGTATCAGCGAAGTCCGAAAAGGGAGAAAAATTAGGAAGGAATGTCTCGGAAAAATAAAGTCAAACAAATTCAATTAGTAAAAATCGTACAAATATCAGAAAACGAAAGAAAACAAAATTCAATTGAGATCTAAGTATACAAAATAAGAAAGTTTATTCAATCAACTATAGTTGATGTTGTGAATTATTTAAGATAAATGAGAATGGCTCGAAGGAAATCGGTAAATTGAAAGAAAGAAAATGATTGAAATCGCTACAAAAGTTTTTCGTACAAATGTTAATATCAATTCCAATGGAAGTAACCGATAAGGAATAATCTTATTTTTAAAAACGAATAAATTGTTCATTGACATTCCATCCAGCATCGTTTGCAAGTTGATAAACATCATCAGACATTTCAGGTGGACCACAACAAAGTAATAAACCATCATGAACATCTTGTATTTGATTTAGAGTTAAATGTTGATTGGAATTTGTATTTAAACGTGTAATAATAAATTGAACTTGTTTTAAAGATTGAAGTTCATCATGTAAAAGAATATCTTTTTCTGTTTTATTAAAATAAATTAAATTACATTGAATATGATCTCGAAAGGCATGTTGAAATATTTGATAAATACCCGTAATTCCACTTCCACCAGCAATCATCGTCAGTTTATTAATCTTTCTCTCTATGCCGTGAATTGAAAAGATTTTATTCTGATGATATTCAAAATCTCCAAATGGTCCTTTACATTCAATTGTATCACCTGGTTTCAATGCATTCATACATAAAGACATTTTTCCAGCTTTTGGTGTTCGATATAATTTAATAAGTAAATCAAATGTTCCACATTGATTTGGTTCAGATATTGGTGTATATGCTCGAATCAGTTTTGTATGTAATTCAGTGAAACATCGAATAAATAAATGTTTTCCCAACGGTACACCTAATGTTTGTTTCGAATGTTCCAATGTAAATGTAAAAAGTATCGTATCATGATTAACATTGATTTTTTTCTCTAATTTGGCTTTTCTCCATTGTTTTTGTGAAAGAAATACTTCTCGTTGAGTGTCGTTATTTGAATTTGTTTTGAGAATTCCAATATGATATTGAGTTAATAATGATTTTGCATGATCACTATGAATAGCTAAGAAATCTTCAGAAGCATCCGTACCACTTGATAATAAAATCGAATTTGCACCACCGGGATGTTCTTTTAAATATCGAGTTACATCATAAACATTTCCATTGATTGCAATCCATGTATCATCATTTTTATTATGTTTGGATAATTCTTCTTCAGTGATGATTTCTGTTATTGAATCATTTGTCATTTTAATATTCGATGATAGATATTCATTAGAAATTTCATTTTGTGATCCCCAAAATCCATCGATAAGATTTCTTCCTTGTTCTTTCACTTTTTCCATCCATCCACCTTTTGTCAAACCAGGTATTGTTGGATGTTCAAATAATAATTGATTTGTATTATCTTGTTTTGTAATTGTTATTCGATGCCAACAATTATTTAACATACTGAGAATATTCCAATAAATATCTCGTGGTTGAATATTCATTGATTCATCCATTGCACGAACGAGAATATCTTTTGCTTTTGAAAGTTCATTTATTGAAATTTCGATATTCCAAAAACACCAACAAAAACAACTTTCTCGATTTGACATATCTAATTTTCCACCGAAAAGTTCTTCATCTGATTTTATTTTTCGATAAAGATCTTCTGGATAGTTAATCGTTGTCAATTTCCATGT
Organism: Adineta ricciae; assembly: GCA_905250025.1. Lineage (NCBI taxonomy): Eukaryota > Metazoa > Rotifera > Eurotatoria > Adinetida > Adinetidae > Adineta > Adineta ricciae. Next base: position 154,643 of record CAJNOJ010000185.1, read on the forward strand.
TTGACCTTGATCAAGAGAGATTTCGACTCTTCCAACACGTATTCCACCTCCATTATAAGCATATCCACGAATATGATAATATTTATCTTCTTCAATTTCAATTATTTCATCATGAGTCGGATAACAAATGACACTTTGAATATTAAGATTGTATAAAGCATATCGTTCATCTTTGTACCAAGATTTATCATGTTCCACTATTTCAGGTGTTACCATTGTTGGTAAAACTCGATTATCGTAAATATGATACCAATTATCACTTGGTTTATCACTAAGAATAATTCGTTTTAACCATTTAACACTTCTTCCACCAATATGTCCAGGAATGACAATACGAAGAGGACGTCCATGATCAGGTCTTAAGAATTCACCATTCATTTTATAAGCTAACATAACACCCATCGATGGATTCATTGCAGTTGATAAACGAATACTTGTTCCATAATGACCATTTGGAAGTTGATCAATACCTTCCATCCACATGTATTTTGTTTCCAATTTTGGTTTAGTTAATTGAAGAATTTCATTTATTAAGATTCCAGTAAATAAAGCTGTGCTAACGGCAGCACTTCCCCAATTAAATCCATGACCTTTTCGTATGATATTTTGTTCTTTACGTCGATTTCCTGCACAAACCATTGTGACTGGAATTGTTATTTGAGGAAATTTGAAAAGTTCATTCAGTGTAAATGACATGGGGTTTTCAATCATTCCCTCAATATGAATCGTCCAATTAGAAATATCTTCGTCAGATATTTTTGGAACAGGTCCATGATTACGAACAAACCATAATTCAGTTGGAGTTAAAAAACCATGATCATAGAGAAGTTTTAATGGTGGTTCACAATTGAATGGATGAATTCCCGTTAATCGAATTAATCGTGCATCTCTTGCGACATGTGAATCTGGAGTTTTTTCATCACATTCTAAAATTTCTGTTGGTTTTTCTGTTGTAATTGGTAATGGAAACATTTAAAGTCATAAAATAAGTTGAAATATCGAGATTTGACTTTCGATAAACAAACTGCACAATATGTGTATAAACAATATATATATGTAGATTAATACCTTTTGAATGAATATCGTATTTCTCTTTCATACAAACTACCATTAAGACGACGCATGTTTTCGTTCTTTGTATCATAGGTCAAGAAGGGCGAATCATTAAATACAAAAGTCATTGATAAAAGATAACTAACAGACCATTACGACCAAATTCTTAAAGAACAAATGTCTTTGTATCATTGATCTTTGTGTCAATTAAATGTTATATTGACTTCAAATTCGATCTCTTCATATTTTTATCGCTCAACACGACTGTTAATAATGATTCATACATGCGAAGATAGACGTTTCGCTTCTTCTCAAATGAATCATAGTTTTGATTGAAGTGTAATAGAAGAAAAAGTCCATAGACTGACTCTAATCAAAATCATTAATTTCTTTCATTTTTGATATTCTATAATATAATAGATATTTGAATTTATAACACAAATACTGCGAGTATCATTATCAAAAAGATATATCAATAAGTGAGAGATTTCTATTGATTGATACTGTTTATTTATCATATAAATTCAAATATCCATAAAAGTCACTTTCAAATGATTCTATCCGATCAAAGTTTATCGATAAGATTTCTTTCGGTTCAACCTACTTAGCAGAAATCAAGTGGAATTTTCTATCCAAAACATTTTTTACGTACTGGAAAATGTACTCACTTTTTCTCCCCATGTGATGACGCATTAAGTACAATTACTGTTCGTTGATGATATTTGATCGTGAAATACATCAATAATTTGTTTCAATCAAAAAGTACATAACGATAATATCTTCAAAATATATTTGACGAATAACTTTTGCTCGATCATGCATAACTATCAATATAAATATGTTGTCGATGAGAGAAATGAAGTATAACGTCTACTATTCTTTACTTGGTGAAATGCCTTTTTTCAAATGGCGTTTGGGCAAAAAGCAAAATGATGGAAAAGAAAAAGAGAAAAAAAGTAGAAGACGTGATCGAAATGAGCAACAAAGAGATCAACAATCGCCGAATCAAACTGAACAACCAACAGTCAGTGATGATGATACAATAATGGTTTATTTAGCAAGTGGACCACCAAAAGATACAATTGTCGAAGTTCTCAGATCGCTTAATAATAATGAAATTCAGGTCAGGTTCGAATACAAATCGTGTATTCATATTTATTTTATTTATTTCAGATAAATCAAACAGAAGATGAGTGTGTTGATTCGATAAAATCATTATCAGACAAAAAGGTTCTTCTAATTCTTGATAAATCACCATCAGAAAGTCTTCTTGAATCTATCAAGAGTCTCTCACAAGTCGATTCACTTATTGTCTATTCAAAATCATTTGGTAATCATGAAAATGAGCCGACTTCAGCACAGACTAGTCGTGCGATAACCCGATGTGAAAATCCCGAAAATCTTGTGAATATAATTCAATCAACTCGCAATGAAATTGCAAAACAAACAGCAGCATTCAGTGTTTATAATCAAAAAGATAAAGCAACACGAGATTTAAGTAAAGAATCTGCTTCATTTCTATTTTTTCAATTACTTAAAACTGTGATATTAAATATGCCGAAAACACAAGAAGCGAAGCAAATGATGGTTTCAAAATGCAAAGAATTTTATCGAGGAAATTTGGTTGAATTGGCCAACATAAATGAATTTGATATGACATATAAATCTGATGAAGCTATTCAATGGTATACAAAGGAGTGTTTTTTATACAGATTTGTTAACAAAGCATTACGTACGGAAGATGTCGATATTTTATATCATTTTCGTTTTTATATTGTTGATCTTTGCAAACAACTCGAATTGAAATTTGAAGATTTGAAAACTAAAGGAAAGAATTTAATTAAATTGTATCGTGGATCGTGTCTCAATCCAGCTGAAGTGGAAAATTTTCAAAAAAGTATTGGAAATTTGATCGCAACGAATGGTTATTTGTCAACAAGTTATGATCGTGCTGTTGCATATGGATTTGCAACAAAACCAAATAATCGAGTTGGTGTTGTTCAAGCACTTTTCGAATATCAAGTTGATATTAGTCAAGTGAAAAGTATTGTGATTGCTGATATTGCACAATATTCCGCTTTTCCAGAAGAAGCAGAAATGCTTGTTGATATAGGTGAGAAGAAAAATAAAAAAGAAAATTTTCTTTTTAAAAAAAAAAGTATCTTTCAATTTAGGTGCTGCGTTTCGAATTGAATCATGTACCTATGATCCAACAGATAATTTGTATCATGTACAAGTACAAGCAACCGATCAAGGTGCTGCTTTAGCCGCTGAATATATAGAATATCAAAAGAAGAAAATGATGGATGCCAATGTTGTTCTCTTATTTGGTCATTTGCTTCTCGAAATGGGCGAATATGAAAAAGCGAATAGGTATTTCGATAATATTCTAAACTCGTCAAAACCAAATGATGAAGAAATTGCTTGTATTTATTTTAATTTTGGACGTACACATCGTTTAAGAGATAATTTAGAAGAAGCGTTTCATGCTTATCTTCGTGCTTATAATTTACATGCATATGCCAAACCGAAACGCTTAGCAAGTGCGGCAAAAGCTTTGAATGGCATTGGAATTGTACTCTCAGCTATGGGAAGAGATGATGAAGCTTTACAATGTTTTATAGGTGCTTTAGAACTATTCAGAAAAAGTGTGAGAAAAAAACATGTGGATGTCGCTGGAACTTTAATCAATTTGAGTACAATTCAGTGTGACAGAAAACAGGTATAGAGTGTATTTGTATAAACTCGAACGAATGATAGAATATTTGTTGTTTATCTAGTATGATGAAGCATTGGTCAATACTTTGAAAGCACAAAAGCTTTTTCAACATTGTCTTCCTGGTGCTCATCCAAATCAAGCGTCAACATTTGCAACACTTGGTAACATTTATTTTGGTCTTGATCGACTTGATCTGTCAATCGAAAATTACAAACGAGCATTTGAAATCCAAATGCTTTCATTACCAAGTGGTCATCCGGACATAACTCGAACACTACACAATATTGGTTTAGCCTATGAACGACGTGGTGATTATAAAGTGGCTCATGATTATATTCAAAAAGCAGCAGAAACAATATCAAATCAAGAAAAACAACAAACCGAACATCCACTTGCACTTGTTGTGGATCATGGAAGAAATCACGTACTCGCTTCCTCGATGAATTGTCCAACATTTCGATTTTAAATCAAATATTTTTGTTTAAATTTCAAAATATATACGTCGAAATGACCTTTTTATACCTTGTAACTGATTGTACCTGTTTAATTTGAGAGAAAAGAAGTATTAGATAGTCTTACATTGCTCATCGCTGTCAGGAACCATCATCCTAGAACGTCATTTTGTATGATATCATAATACAATATTCTGACACATGAAAGTGTTTGATCTAGTTTAGTATCAAGTACGATTGAAGAGATGATGAATTAGATACATTAGTTAGAAGAACATGTTCATATGAAACTATTTGATATCGACCTTCTCAGTATTAGAATGAAAGTTATTTTTCAACAAATTCTCAATCATGTTCCTTTTGCTCCGAGAATTCATTTTTCTTCGTTGAATTTTTATACTGAACCCTGGTGCTAGTACACCCAATAGAAATAGTGCAAAGAAAGAAAGAAGAAATATTTCAAAGATGAAAACATCAATACATAGATTATCTATACACAACGTATAGATGGAGATAATCGACTGGCAATGAGAATAAAGCGTTTTCTTTAATTTATCATTAAATGTTAATTATACATGACACGAAGATTAAAACCAGTATCAGCAACAGATTTATATGCGCAGATCATATTATATTACATCAACAACAAGTCACGTATGTTTGGATCTTTATTTAATTGAAAAAAGCGAAAGACGTAAAAGATAATGTCTCAATAGAATCGCTTTATGTAGATCATTATGAGATACATCATCGAAATATTCACCATATTATTCTGTTTAATCTGCTTATTTTAAAAATGTGATTATTGGGAAGGAAATGACTTGACATCGAACGATGAATATTCTTTTTGAACTTCTGATAGATCAAGACAGAGACAGAGTTTGCTTCGATATCAATGAATAGGACGTCAAAATCGTATTTGATTGTGTTGGAAAATAACAACAGGATCAATAAACAGACAAAGAATGTATTGATTCGTACAAACATTATTTTAAACGTTGTGTCTATTCAAAATTCCAAAATATGTGTATGAGAAGCCTAAGTTGACCTTATTTTCTCTTTCTACTAAGTACATTGACTGCACTCAATCTTGAAGGAACGAGACTCCAGACAGTCTCGTGCTCTTTATCGCGACGTGTTTTTGCAGGAAAGAAAAATACACAATTCGTTGGACAACAAACAAATGCCGCCAGCAATTCGAGTTTTCTTTTTTATTAAAATCTACGAGGTGAACAGAGGTATGATGATGAATTGAAAAAATAAATCAATAGACATTTACCTCAGGTTCGAAATCAGTTTTCTTTTCTTTTCTCATTTGAAATTCAATCTTTACAATACAAAAATATTAAAAACAAACGAGAAAATTCATTGGTACTATTGATTTATTTTTTACTTTCTTCATTTGAATAAAGATATCATACGAAACAATTTCTCTTTCCACATCTTTATAGCTACACAAAAACATGAAAAGAGAACAGAAGAACGAATGAAAGATCTTCACGGGGATTTGGATGACAGAATTGGTCGTGCAGATGATGAGGCGAGTAGAATCTGATTCGTACTAAATACTGATAAACCAAGTCCAACGAGTGACATTAAAACAGCTGCACTGAATGATAGACGTTCTTTATTCAACAATGAATTTGTTAAATCATGTTTCTATAGAATAAATCAACTATAATGAAGTCGATTCAATCGAACAAAAGAAATACATACGGGAAATAATTTTGATCCAGTCTTAGTAACAACACTGAATATCATGATGATTGATATTCTCTCAAAGAGATTTTATCTGGAAATGAAAAGGAAAGAATGTATTTACGATTTCATTCTCGTTCGTTCTTTCGAAATCATTCGTTGATGAATGATCGTATTATACTTTGTACTTTCGCATCTTGTGAGGATCGTCCATTGTAATAGAGATCAAAACCCTCAAAACATATTTTACAATCACAGGGTGGAAAAAGATGTCGCTCTCATACGATAGGCGAAAAGCGAGTGAACAAATCTGGATATTTGAAGATCTAGATAGGGGTTCAGTTTTATCAAATAAAAAAGAACATCATTTTTCGATAAGTCTGTTGTTAAGTTTTTGCAAAACACATCATTGAATCTCGTTTGAAAATGGTATTATTGATAAATCAACCGATTTTTTTAAAGACAGTTTATCACAGCAAATTGAATTTTGTGGAGGAATTTTAATAAATATAATATTCTTTATTGTAAACATGATCTTGAGGTCTGTACATATCATTCGGTGTTAAAAGAAACAGGATTGTGCTTATGAGATACTTCTTTCAACTCTGACATGTCATCTTCTCATAAGATAAGATATAATCTACTACTTTCTGTTTGTACAAAATATGTTTTGTTGTCGCAATTTCAAGTGAAAGGAATTTTTCCCATGCTGCTATCTAAGCGTGTCTGGGGCAATTTCATATATTAATATTAGTCATAGGTGGTGAAAGTTATAAAATAGTCTTTAGCAATATAAGTCGGAAACAGTACCAGCAAAGAACATTCTATCTATATCTCCATATTATTAAAAACAATGAGAGTGACACTAGATTTATTCTTCCTACTTTTGTTGAATTGGACTCCTTTACAGAAAATCGTAGCAATCCCAATGGATGAATTTGAACAAGAAGCTTCCACAATATCAACCTTTTCAACGGATACTACTCAATATAACAGTTCTTATTTCTCTTCATCACATTATCTGACTGTTAGTACTGACCCAACGACTTCATCCACAGATAGTACCATGAGTACTGACCCAACGATTTCATCTACGGATAGTACCGTTAGTACTGACCCAACAACTTCATCTACGGATAGTACTATGAGTACTGACTCAACGACTTCATCCACAGATAGTACCATCAGCACTGACTCAACGACTTCATCCACAGATAGCACCGTTAGTACTGACTCAACGATTTCATCTACGGATAGTACCGTTAGTACTGACCCAACAACTTCATCTACAGATAGTTCCGTTAGTACTGACTCCACGATTACGTCCACAGATAGTACCGTTAGTACTGACCCAACGACTTCATCTACGGATAGTACTATGAGTACTGACCCAACGACTTCATCCACAGATAGTACCGTTAGTACTGACCCAACGATTCCATCTACGGATAGTACCATCAGCACTGACTCAACGATTTTATCTACGGATAGTACCGTTAGTAGTGACCCAACGACTTCATCTACGGATAGTTCCGTCAGTACTGACTCCACGATTACGTCCACAGATAGTACCGTTAGTACTGACCCAACGACTTCATCTACGGATAGTGCCATCAGTACTGACCCAGCGATTACGTCCACGGATAGTAACCCCGTCGCTGCCGAGAGTTCTTTGTTCGATGTTGAAAATTCAACGCAGTTCAATGACACTGACGGTACGTGACATGTCATAGATAGTATTTGATGATTTTCTTAATTCAAATATCTAAAGTTGATCTTGTTTTATTGAATAGACTCAACAACATCAACATTCGATAGATTAAGTATCATTGATGCAGTGAAACTGCGAGTTGTTGTTGGTCCTAAAATACTTCAAATACATCGTGGACAAATAACTTATGAGCTAACTTGTACCGTCTACGGTGTGGATGCGAGTACACATATTTACTGGAGTCATGAACAGCTCTATCGAGTAAAATTCTCAAACAACATCATCGTTTGTCTCAAATAAGGCTCTATACCTATCGTTTTAGCGTTACGTCTTCACCGATAAAGAGATTAAAAGTGCTTTACCTTGGCAAATAACACACAAAACGCATATTACAGTTGCGTTTCCAAATTCTCTGGATAAGTATACATGTGTCGCGCGAGATATAAACGGCAACACTGTCACCGATACTGTTTCTACGCAAATAGATTCTGATACTTACGACCAAAATTTTGGAAGGGTAAGTTTTGCATAGAATTAAAATCTATTTGGCTCTTATTCGTCTTATAGAGTAATCTTGGTTTTAAACCTTTGCGCATTATTGCACCGAATACGAATGGTAAAGATCATGTAGAAATTGAATGTACAGGCGCAGATTCGTACGATGAAAGCAAAATAAAATGGTATTTTAACAATCAGGTAGGTATCTGTTTTAGTTTAAGTGTAATCTTTTACAAATTCATTTATCTATTTGTATCTTTTCATAATGATTTAAGCGTCTTGTTAATGGGCATCCCTTCTATCCTCGTGGAAAAATCCTTCTTATTGATCCAGTTACACCATCACAGTCAGGAAATTATCGTTGTACAATTGCCAATCATCGCTATGTAGAATCCTCTATTATTCTTACATTTTCAAGTAAATAGATAAAAAAAGATAAAATCTAAGTGAAGATTTTTATTTATAAGAAAAACCAGATGACATTGTTCATCCAGTATTCGATCCGGCAAGTCCCTTATCTATTAACGAAGGAGAAAGTCAATTAATTCGATGTCGATCGGGATATTATTTAGCTTACTGTGTATTCCGCAACGGTCAAAGACTTCCATCGGGTATCTATCAAAATGGCAATATTTTAATGATTACAAATGCAACTTCTCGTTACTCTGGAATGTATAATTGCACACTAATGAATAATGAAGGTAAACTTTTACGCATTTCATATGAAATTCAAGTGAAACGTAAGCAAACACACAATTTGTCCCGAAGTATGATTAAAATAAAACTAAACTTCTCTACTATCTTTTGTTATTTTTCTTTTGTATGTGGTTTACCAAAAATAATTTTTCGTCCACAAATCATCGATCTAGTTGAAGGTCAACGACTGATTATCGAGTATACAGTTATTGTGAGTGAAGAATGAAAAAAAATATTACAAAATGAATACAATTTCTATTTCTAGTCAGAAGATCCAGTTGAAATAGCTTGGAAGAAATATGTAAATCATAGTTATGAATCAATTTCATCTGCCTTTATAATCGAATCAAATCGACTTATTCTTCAACGTGCTACATTAGATGTAATTGGAACTTATCAGGTTATCGTACGTAATTCATATGGTGAAAGTCGACAAAATCTACGTATAAATGTAAAACCACGACGTAGTCAACAACGAGAATCTGTTCAAGTAACGATTCAACCAAAAGAAATTATAATTGAAGCTAATGAAAGAACAATCTTGAAATGTGATGTGAAAGGTGCTCAACAATATCGAGTTACATGGAATAAATTCGCTTATAATACTAGTCTTCCTGATTATGCTCATGTATGTATTGAAAATTGAAAACAAACGAACCATCATCATGTATTTGATTAAAATAGCAACAAGGAAATGATCTGATCATTGTCCCATTCAATGATACATCTACTGAAACGATGTATTTCGAATGTCAAGTTGATGTATCTGGTGAATCTATATCATATAATGCTTACGTACGAGTTACTATTGGTGATGGAAAAAGTCAATGAAGTAATACCAATCAATAATTATTATGAATAATGATGCTCCAGCAACATTTGCTTCATTTTGTCTTATTTAACGTTTAGTTTATAAATTAAACGCTTTTCTCAATTGTTTTTTCATGTGTAGTACTGACGAAATTCTCTCGAACATTAAACTTTTCTTTTTCTTATATTGAAATTAGAGGATAATAGATTACTACAATTCATCATACATACGGAAAGAAAAGAAACGAGATTGGTGTCATCGTTCATTGAGTAAAATAGATGGAGTTAAATACAATTTTCATCTTGAAAATAATTGAATGAATTTTTCGATTAAAATTCCTATGGAAAGAAATATTTTCTCATTTAAAATTTGTTATTTATTTGTTGAAGATAAAAGTCCACATTTTACCAGATTTTATTTGAGAAGAAAAGGATTTGGTTTGGTTGATGTCGAATTTGCCTCGAGTGAATTGATCTATTTCGTATTGAAAAAAAACATCAAATGGATTGTCCACATTCATTGGTAGGTAAGTTTTATGAATCTTTTCATCTTTCTAACAAATTCAATTGTTTTAAATAGAAAAAGAGAATGTTCTCGAACAAGCCCTTCGAACGTATGAAGAAAGTGAACGTTCATTGAAATCGATTTGCATATCTGTCGAAGAAGAAAATTCTCAATTAGAAAATCAATTGAAAAGTCTTCAAAATCATCACACAAATTTATTAAAACAATATCATTTAGTCAAAGAACGTCTTCATCAAATTCGTGGTGAACATGCTCGATTAGCTGAACGACAACTATTTATTGACCAACAAACAAATCAAATTCATCAACGGTTTACTTTCATTTCTTCATTTTTCAAACATCAAAAGTCTCTTTTTAGTTATCGACAAACTCAATTAGCTTTGAAAAAGATTCTTTCATTTGCTAAAACAACGAATGAAGAATTGACTGGTGAAAGTTATTCGACTTTAGGATTGAAATTGATTCCAATCGACGAAGATAAACGTTCAATGAATGATATCGGAACAAATTATGATCCACCTTTACTTTCATCAAAAAGAAGATTAACATCAAGTGAAACTCAACAGAAATACTCAAAAAATAGCTCATCATCACACAGATCATCGAAGTAAAATAAACAATCCTTTTGTTTCTTTCTTTCACAAACTAAATTTCTCAAGAATTGAAATACTTTCTTATCAGATTCTATCTTTGTAGATTTGTTTATTTTTCTTTATTTATTCGTCAACTCGTCGAATGGCCGACGAGATCAATACAGAACTAATTCAACACGACAAAAGATCATCAAATGATGATTCATCACCGAATTATTTGAATGGAAATGATTCGATCGAAGACGATGCCAATGAAAGTTCTTTCGATCCATTATTAGTTCATGAGGAAAGTTCAAACATTGATTCAAGTCCGGAAATCGACTATCAGGAGAAACCAATCGAACTCAAAGCTCAACGAGAACTTGACGAAGATGAAGTCCCACCACCTGTCGTTCCAACTGAACAAACACCGAGTGAAGTTGAAACAACTCATTCGAGAACAGAATCTGAATCAAATATAACTGATGATCGTCCATTGACAGAACTGGAAACACCTTATGAACATCATGAAGAAAACGAAACTTCACCTGTGGAATTATCGAATGATCAAAGTTCATCCAATAATCATTCATTCGTAGAAATTGAACAATCCCTTGAACTTGCTGAAACTGACCAAGAACAAGAACAAGAACAAGAAGTAAATCAAACACCAAATGAATCGATAACGGAAGAAGATAATATTCAAGAAGAAGTACATTTCACTGAAGAAGATTTTCCACCTCTGTCTTCACCTGCAGTCACAACTGATCAAACAAAAGAAGAACAAGAACAACCATTAGCATCAACTATTTTCAAAGAGGAGGAATTTCCACCTTTACCTACAGCAGAAGCGACAACAATNTTGTTATTACACGCAGCAACATTAACTCATTTGACGATTGATACAAGATTTGAAATTGAATCAGTAAGTAAAGTTATAAATATTTTTTTGAGATAGATGTAATCATAAATGGAACTTATCTGTACAGCTTTTAATGCGTCTTTCTTATTTAAAGAGTAGTGTGACATAGAAATACATTCATCCCAAGTGCAATTTAATCTCGATCGTGAAAAATATTATATTTCGTCACTTACATTCTCTTCGATCGCTTGATTTCGGACCAAATGATTTCAATGGGATACATGATTGGCGCATAACACATATATGTGCCCGACTTACTTTTCTGCGTGTCTCCTTGTGGTGGCCGTCCGATGTAGTTCGTCTGATATCAACACCACCTTTACCGGAAACATTAAAATATTTGTACATCTCTTTAAGTGATATTCTATCTGCGATGCTGTCTCGTCTACCAAATAAACAACAGTTAGCTCCTATGAAACAATTGCGTAGTTTTACATTCATGAAGCCTTTCATATGGAGATTTGACAACGAATTAGCTTTCATCGAATTATTGACGTGTGAAGATATAATGCCGATGCTGCAACGAGTAAAGTTATCGATAACTCTGGATAACCACGAGTTCGATCGTTTCAAACAATGTTCGATTTTCAATGACCATCGATGTATTGAAGATTACGACAGATTTAATTCCACATGGAAGTTTTTCTTATCCAAAAGAAGTAAGAGGCTCAGCACTGATGGTGAATTATTGGTACAACATTGGATATTCTACAACTGTGTCACTTAGTAGAGTAAATTCAAATTTTGAGACTGAAGATCAAATTGATTTTATTGACAAATGTTTTAGAAGTCTCGATACCAATTTGATCGACGTTGGGTGTGGTATACTCATTCGTGGTCTTTTCAAACATTCTATATGATACCACTTTTACATCAATGCAATCATGAACAAGAACTATACGCAACACCTTCATCATTCAATAGCATCTCACCATTACTTACCACTCAGAACCTGTTACCACGATGAATTGGAATTCATTGCGCACATTTTCAATTCTTCCATTGCTGAAATCACTGCGAATAACTATTTACGACTATAAAACTATACTTGAAGACCAGCATTGTCAATCAATTGTTGAAAAAATACCAATGCTAGTCGATTTTGTCTTTTGCTTTCGAGGACGTACTATACGTGTCCCCAATCACGAATATTCTTATATTCATCAGAAGTCGATTAGAAATTTATATCATCATGTATCCATGCTCACTTCCAATTGTCAACATAAGGTAGTTATCGAACCAGATGAATGTGGATTGATGGTCTGGTTATGACTTAAACTCGACTAAATGATTTTTCTCATTGTCTACTTGTTTTTCTAGGTTACCATCGATTGAACTATTGACAGAATGCTTTTTCTTTGCTCAATAATATCGTTACCTATTAGAACTTTGTCAGTGAACTCCTACGAATAAATTTCGAAACTGAATCTTTACTAATTGTACTCGAAAATAATTAGATGTATCTTTTATTTTCTGTCGAAAACGAAAAAACATGTGATGATACATCTAAAATAAATTCTGATTATCTTCGTTGTATTGCACCACTCTATGCATATAAAATGCACGAAATTATACACAATCAAAGATAAACTAAATGGACAGAAAGTTCATGTTCTTTTATCATTCTGTTCACTTCTCCGATGTTGAATTTATCCAATTCTTTGCTGCAGACCATCCGCTGAGCGTGCTCATTTCTCACTGCACACAATACACTCATAAACTGCAGAAAATTCACGTTTCTTCCACAACTGAAAATCGTTCAACTCACTCGCGGCTTTCTTTGGCTGCCCACTACAGCAACAACACAGTTTTGGGCCAATTTTACACGACAATCTTCACAATACACCCCATCTTTTTTCATTAACTTCAGCATGCACTAAAAAAGCGGATCTCTTCCATTATTTCACACAATTCTAGATTTTACCGTCTTTTGTGTTGTACTAAACGGCGCAGATTCTGCCGACGCTGCCCAGGTCGAACAATCCCATACTCGGATCCGAAGCATGGATTTCCTGGATTTTCTAAGGGTCATCATAGAACATAGCTGAAAAGATCGCTCATAAAATTTGCAACAACCGACGGGATTTTCCTAGTCGGATTCCAATGCAATTCCGTTCCAGGAATCCGATCGGATTTTTTGACCTGGGTGATGAACCAAACGAAGCAGCAACACTATTAGATGTTGGTGGAATAAACGGAGCAGGTTCATCACCATATGTCGAAAGATGTAATAAATTGTTTTCTGAAGAAAAACTTGGAGTAAATGCAGCGGGGAAGACGGAGGATGGCACAGCAGGAGTTGGAGCGGCAACCGGCTTCTGCTAAAGATTGGAAAAAGATAAAATAGCTTTTAAGAAGGGGGAAAAGCCATACTGAACGAATAGAACAACGATCGAAATCGGCGATGATGTTGACTGCCGTGATTTCCTTACAGAAACACTCCATTTCCCAATCGTCTTTGTATCGTAACATGGTTCGAGAGCAGTCGATACAGACGAAATGAATGCAATTAAACATTATATATTTGGTTTTCGTCTGATAACAAGCGCTACACCTTGTGTCGCTACTCATTGACGAGATTTTACTTGAAAAGTTATCTAAAACATCGAAATACCCACTTTTCACGTGAAAAAAAACGATTGGTATTGGGTCGTCGAAGTATGCGACAGTACGAAGAAAAGACAGGGAAGAGTGGATGCTATTTAATGTTGTTAGAGAATAATTTCAAATATACTTTCATGACCATGTGACTGGTATTCGTCTCAGATATCTTTCTCTCGTGTGCGGAGAACGATAAACGGAGATTTTCCTAACTAAATTTTTCTGTTCTTCTAACCATCGACCGTTCGGAATATTTAGTCCATAACTAATGTGTTTCAGTCGTATGCAACACGTGGATGATATTTTTAACCACTTCACGTTCATGTTTTGTAAATATTCATTGGTTTTCCTTGAATTTAGCTTTCGTAAATTAAGTGTCAAGACAAAAAGAATTCGAAATGGTTGCCTTCTCTCTACAAATAAAACAAAATGCAACGTTAAAGTTCATTCGCAAGCGTTGCGTTCGAGATAAGATATGACTGGGAAAACTCAAACGACTTGTTTCTTCTGATAATTTCCTGAAAGCGATGGGATCATTGAAATCCTCTCGACAAGAAAGCTTGTATAAACTCTTTTTCGATTGATCTTTAACCATGAGTTTTTTTTGACAATATTCAACATTGAATAAAAAAAGTCGTTTATTAAAATGGTTGCTTATCTGAATCTGTTCTTTTTATTTCAAGTTATTCGAAGAAAAACGATAAGAATACAAAAACAAAACGAACTACATACAAATAATTACATTAAATAAACATTACTTTTGTTCATCTTCTTCAGCCTAGAAAAGAAAAAAACAATTAGAAAACATTCGTCCCTCTCTTATTTCATCAAATCTTACTGGATAAACAAACGATGTTAACTTTTGACAACGATCAGTGCAACAAATTTCACATGTATATAAGCCCATATTGATTTCAAATGTTGCATTTGTAATGTCTAAATCCGTATTTTCACCGAGTGTATTTATTAATTCATCGTTAGGATTAAACCACTGAATTCGACATTGTTTTTGCTGAGCACCCACACGACAAAACAACGATAGAGACTTTCTTGGTTCGAACAAAGCTTGTGTTGAATGAACTATTCAAAAGAAAAGAATTCAATGAGAAAGATTCCAAATCTTTCTTTACCGATAAAAGATGAATCTTTAATAAAATTCGTTGGTATTGAATAAACATCAGATTTCTCATTGACATTGAGATTTACAGTAAAAGTTTGTTGAGCATAGATCTCTTGATGAACTCCAATACATTGATAAAAACCATTCATATCAAAATGAACTTTTTCAATCGAAATTGTTGAAACAATTGAAACAGCAAGAAATGAATTTTCATCTTCATTTTCCTTTGTCTAATAAAGAAGAGTTGAAAAGAATTTTTTTCAAAATAAAATATTTACTTTGGAGAGAAATGATTGAATTAATGTTCCATTGTGAAGCCAAAAAATATCAATTTGAGGAAAATTCGATAGAAATAAACATGTTAAATTAAATTTTGTATTTTCAACAATCTGAATTTCTTTCGGTGAACTAAATTTCGACTGAAATGTAATCGTTTTATGTTTTCTCAATTGATTCAATAAAGTCGATGATGTTGTCAAACCAATCAAAATCGTTAAATACTTTTTTCAAACAAAACAAAACAAAAAAAGAATTTTTCATTAAGAAAAATAAATGAGAAAACTTACAAAAAAAGTTAAGAATGAATAAGACATGATCAAGATTGATGTGTTGTTCGTTTCAAATTATGGAAATGACTCGTTGACGACGAATAGCAATGTTGACTATTCTATTAACATATTATGCAATGAATGACGCCGCTTGAATGACATTAACAACGGTTCTTCTTCTTTTTTTTTTCTATCATTCGTATTCAAACGTGCAGAAAAAAAACGAGAGACACAAAGAAATAATCTATGTCATCGTGACTTGGGTCGAAGTGACCGTTGTTAATCTATCATTTTGCTTTTATTCTTAGTCTCATCAACCAATACTATGATTTGTATGGCATAATTGAATTACTGAAGAAAAGGAAGAGGAAGTAGACATGTTGTTCAGTAGATAATTTCATCTTTTATCCACATTGAGTAGATGAACTTCAAGGACGTTTTTTATAATGTAAAACGAAAGGAGAAAATATTTTGAAAATTCTTTGTTACTCCGAAATGATTTTTATCGGAAGTTTTTAGTCTGTTCTTTTAATGATTGATTATCTTTCTCGCGTGAAAAGATTATCTTTTTCTTCTTTTTTTCTTTGAATAAATTTCTTTCATCTTCTATTAATAAAAAAAGTCCTAATTATTTCTTATCTATTTATAATAATTATCATTTCAAAAGATATGAACATCAATTGAAATAAATAGAAAACTCCGGTAAATATCTTTTTTACCTTTTCCGACAAAATTTTTCATTAGAATTGCTTATCTACGAACAATTTCTGAATAGAAAATAGATTAGTTTTTGTTTACTTTATATTGTTCGATTGAAAATTGACATGATTTTGTTTTATATGAGTATATACTACTTAAGAAAGTATCTGACTGAAGAGAATTGTTACACATGTTAAAAAGTATAAATGAGAAAGAAGAAAAGAAACTTTTAACATCCGTTCTTTGATGTTAATTTCAAACTCGTTTTCTTTTGACAATAATAGTCAAAGATTTTCATCATAATTTTAAAGGAATGAGGTAAAGCTCAAGTAAAACGAGAAGAAAAAGAAGAAAAAAAAGAAAACGTCGCTGTTGTCTTTTTTTCCTCTCTCTTCTATTCTATTTGAGAAAACGAAGAAGAAGAAGAAGAAGTCTATTACAACTAATTATATTTCAACGTTACACAGTGTGAATAAGAAAAAAGAGAGATCGATCAAGTTATAGCTCATTTATATCAATGCAACAACAATCTCAGGCTCAAAATCTTCGTGGTTCACGATTAAGTACAAGTTCTCATTCTTCAACATCTTTAATAACAAGTCCTGTATTAAATGGATTACTTCCTATACATCGTGCATCTCAAACATTACCTTCAAATTTATCTATTGGAAAAGAACAAACGTCTCCTCAAACGCGTTTTTTACAATTAACAAATGATCAAATAAAACGTTTTGAAACACTTAAACAAATCTTATTATTTCTAATTTTAACAATTCTATTTGCGTTTCTTCTTATCATAACAGTTGAATTAGCCAAAGAACTTATTCGTGACAAAAAAGAAGAATTCTCTTCAAATTTATCTTTATCAAACAATCAAACAAAATCATTTAATGAAATATCACCATCGATTCGCTCATTTTTTGCATCTGTTTGGATTTTCAATGTTTTTCTCTTCTTCATTTGTTTAATTATACATTTAATTCTTTATCGACAACGTTTACAACGCGATCGAGCTCGAGCAGCTTTTCTCCGGTGAGGAAAAAATCTTATTTTTTGTTTTCCATTTTATTTATTGAAGTTCAATCTACAAAGATCTTTTCTCAAGATTTTTCCAAAAGAAGTCAATCTCGTCAGAAAAGTTCATTAAAAATTCATATCCATGGATTGTATAAAATAAGCTTAGTTGACAGAACATCCGTTGAAGAGAAAGAAAAAGAAGACCGGAAGAGAAATGTTACGTATCGTTACTTTCCTTTGAAGAATATATGCATCAAAACATCAAAAAATGAAAAACAACATTAGAAAGAAGAATTTCTCATGTTTTTTATCATGTTTCTGTCAAGAGATCGACCTTGATGACTATGTGTTTCTTGTTAGGAAACTTTCACTGACAGATTTTATCAAAGGGAATCTTTTTTTTTTAGAGAATTTGGTCAAATTTTTGATGGTGGAAAAACTTCGTCAACAAATACGTTGATTGATTATTTATTAAAAACATGTTTATTGTGTGTTCTATGGTATTTTTCATGTTATCTACTGTTTCGCTCAATGACGATACTCTTACCGGTGGAAGTTTTGATCTTATATTCTATAACAGTCACTCTACGTCAAGTACTCGGATGGATTTTTTTACAAGAAGAATTTATTGGAAATAAAGTTAGGGAAAACTTTGTGAAAAATTCGATGTTTCGTTATTTTTTTTGTTAGATCATTGCACATATTCTGGCGTTGTCTGGTTTACTTTCGTTAGCACATAATGATGGCTTTCGATTTAATCGATTTTTACTTGGGTTAACAATGGTTGTTGGTGCTGTGTCGATGAAAACAACATTTGATGTATGGAGAAAAAAAAGGGAAATTTTTAGATAAAAGATATTTTTTGAATATTAAAGGTACTCGTCAATGGTTTTGTAAAAGATTTTAAATGTTCGAAATATCGAATAGTGATGATCAATGTTTGTCTATGTGGAACATGTATTTTTTGGCCATTTGCTCTATTATTTCATGTAACTCAAATTGAACCAATCATAATTTATCAATTTTATTCATTAATTCCAATTCTTACATTAATTTCTGCGCTTTGTAAGAATAAAAAAAGAACGTTCCATGCACTTGATTCTTTCTTTTTTGTTTTCTTTTATTGAAGTATTCAACATATTCTTAATAACATTTCCATTTAAATATACAACATTACCCAATATAACTTCGTTACTCATCGCTATTCCATCTGTTGCAAGTAAATTCTTTCTTTTTTATCTATATTCTTTATCGAATTAATAATTCATTTCAGTTATTGATCATTATTTATATACAAAAACTTATTCTGCTTTGGTTATCACCGCAATTTTATGTTCTTGTGCTGGAATTCTTCTTTCCATGATTCCCAAACAATGGTTTCAACCAAGTGAGACAACTAAAATGAAACAAGCATTAGGTTTACTTAATAAAGATACCAATCCGAGTGCTTCTGCTGGTTTATTAAATCCAACAGGAACAACTACTGGTACATCATCAGCTTTCGAAGAAATTAGAGCTCAACGACGCATTAGAAACGCACTTTTATACAACGATGGTAAAACGTGATCTCTCCGTGTTTTTTTGCTCATTATTATTTTATTTCATGCAATTCTTATGTACATCTAAAGATGTCATCCATCCTCTTCGCATCTTTTCAATTAAAAAATCACTAAAGAAACATTCCGGTTACCTTTCCTGTGTGAATTTCTATTTTTATTTCAAATAAAAAAAGGATTATGTTAAAATTTTTTCAATATTCTTCTCTAAGACAAAAATACTTTGTTCACCAACAAACAAATTGTTTCATTCTTCTGTTACAAAGTTTCTTTCACTGAAAAACAAAAGAGAATCTGTTTCTATTAATAATATGTCATTGATCTAGAAAGATGTTTGTGTACTTGAAAGGTGAGTGTACATATGTAACTAGTTCTTATAACTGATCTTTCATATGATAACTTGTAAAAGATTAATCGGATTAGAAAGAATGTTTCCGTAGAATATTATTTCCATTCAAGTTTGATGAAATACATATATAAGAAAATATTTTGAAAGAAATTTAATGAAAGAAACAAAATATTTTGTGACATGTAAATTGATTGGTTTATTTTTATAAAGTCTCATTTGTTTTTTTTTATTTAGGTTTTTAATCAACAAAAGATGCCATCAATCAATGTACATCGACAGAAACATTTCGCAATAGGACATTGTTGATTCATTGCAAACCAATTTGACACATGTTCAGCATGTCCACCATGACGACATAAACGACACCATGTAAACCATTGACTTGACATTAAAGTATGTTTATCTAAATATCAAAATAAACTTTGAAATTTCATCCATTTGTTATTACCTGGTAAAGGTTCATAAGCATAAGAAGCATCTTCGATATATGTTGTTAAACTCATCATACATATTGAACAACGTGGTAAAACTTGTCGACATTTACTACAAACCATTAACTAAAAAAATCAAATAGATTAGAAAGAAAATGAATTGTCATTCGAACCAAATCTGAATTTTGTGATTGTGGATATGAAGATGAAGATGAAGCAGATATTCGATTAGACATTGTTTGTTGAGATCCACGTGTTTGAGGACGTACAGGTGTAGTTGTAATTGGTGTCGAATTGACGTTTGATGATAAACCAACTGGTGTTGGTGTTTGATTTGACATACCGGGATGAGTTTCAAGAGGTGTTTGACAGAAAATACATGAAAAATGATGATTGAAATTGATTGAACGATCGAATAGATGTCGACGATGTGGTGCTGTGCCTGAAATATGACTTCGATAAATATCAAATTCCGCACGTTCATTCCACATTTGAAGTTCATCAAGAAGAACTCGAAATCTAATTTTTGTTTTTGACAAAAACAAAAAGATGATAATTTCGATTTTGAAGAAAATTTTTACCCTTCAATCCATTCTTGAACATATCGACATTCTTGATGAACATCTTCAGGTACATAAATAGCAAGTAATGCAGCTGTACGAATATCACTGGTTTGATCAAGATAATTTTGAATTAATTCACATCCACTTTGTTTCAAACCTTTTCATTTTAATTTTTAAAATGAATTTATTTTGAAAAAGAAAAACTAACCTGTTAATAAAATTCCTTGTAAATCTCCTTTTTCTCGACTTTCATCTGCTAATTTTTCTAATTTTTTCTCCAAAAGATGATCATTTAAATATTTCGCTGCAAACGCCACTTTATCATTAAGATCTAATTGTTCATCCTTAAGAAAAGAAAAATACAAAAATAATGAAAAATCTACAAAAAAAACCTATTTACCAGAACACATTCATAAGAAAGATCATTTCCATCTGGTGTTAAAATAAATGCAAACATTGCTCGAACATATGGACGATGAAATAATTTTGTTACTGATGAAAAATCATGAATGAAACTTTCATCATTATGATTTGTTAATGTCGCACGAATCGAACCAAATAAAGCAAGACTTAATGTAGCTAATTCTTCTTTTCCACCTGAAATCATATGTTTTATATGAATTTATCGAAGAAAATCAAACAAAATATTCACCTCTTTGATGTCCTTCGTTGAGAACTTCCATTGCACGAGTGATATTCATTTGAAAAATATAAATAGCAGCAACTTTTTCATATTCATCTTGTTCCAATAATGATGCCATACGATCATATCCACCGGATTTTGAATCAATATTTGACCAACCACATAATTGACCAACAATTTGTCTAATCAATAAGAATAATTGATTAATTTGATAGAAACAACGAAATTTACCTCTCTGGTGAATCAAAAATTGTTTTAGTATGTGTGGAATTTGTCATTGAAGACCAAGATTGTTGTTTCACTATACTTTTTGATGAAGGTTGAACTTCTTTTAATGCATCAATTACTCCAACAAATGGATAAGGATCTCTCGCAGTACTTGTATCTTAATAAAAGAAAATTCTTTTCTAATTCACAATGAATTTTATTTTACTTTTAATCCATCTTTGTATTTGTTCAATAGTTGATTGAGTTTCTTTTGACATCGTTCGTAAATCCATTTGAATTATCTAAAAACATTGGAATTTCTTGAAAAAAAGAAGAATTTTAATCAAATAAATACTTCAGTATTCAATGTTGATTGTGTTGGTGTCACACTTCGTCTTTCATTTTGTACATTTGAAAGATCGTATGTGAATAAAACTTTCGATGTTAATTGATTTTGATCTTGAGAAATAATTGATGAATACATTTCATGACCATTTGTCCATAAAAGTCCATTTCGTGGTGAATAATTCTAAAGATTTCTGTTAAAACTTTATCTTTTCAGATAAAAATCAATTTACAATTGTCGATCGAGATGGAATGACATAATCGAAATATTCTTTTCCACCTAGAAGAACAAGACGATGTTCATCGAAATAATTCCAATCGAACGAAGCTAAACCAATTCGATAACGTTGAATTGGACCTGAAAAATCATTTCATTAAAACAAAACAAAAGATATTTTCCAATTTTACATTGAAGAAGTCGATGAACAAAAACATCATTGTCTTGAACAATATTTGTACTCATTGATAATAGATGAAATTTTGGAGAATCTTTTATACAATAACCAAGTTGTGGTGATCTAAATTTCGTTTATATTAAAGAAACTCATCGAAGAATTGTCTTACCCAATTCTATTCCAAGATAATTTTACAATTGGTTCATGTTCTTCACGAACAATCAATGCTTTATCAGCCGAACGAGTATCATAAACATAAACAGTTTTCTACAAATTCACAAAATCAATTTAATTTTTATTAAATAAAACTCATCTTACATCGCTACTCGATGCTAAATATCGTTCACTTGTATCACAACATAAATTAAATGGTCCTTTGGTCGAAAATGATAAAACACTTCCTGATGGTACTAAAATTACAAAAGTCAAATCTTTCTCTCAAATATCAAATTCAGTCTTCTCTATTAACACAATTTTTAATCAAATTAAACTAATTTCAATAGATTTTCATCATCTTCTTCATTAAATTGAATCTCATAAAGAATAAATTACCTCTTGGATCATAAATTTTGATTGTTCTTGTATTATGTTGAGTTGTACATGCAGCAAATAATTTTTCATTTGGTTTAAACCATGTTAATGAATGACATTGTTCATGTGTTCCTTGTTCAAAAATTGCTTTACAACTCTGTTGATTATGTAAATACATATCATATCGTTTATATTCTTCAATATTTGTCGCTGATGACGATGTTGGAAGTCCAGTTCCATTTGGTATTGTTGGTGAAGACATTCCATTATGATTTATATCCCAAATAGTCAAACAATTTTCCGTACGATGTCGATCATAACCAGATAAAAGCTTTGAAATTGNCATTTGGTTTAAACCATGTTAATGAATGACATTGTTCATGTGTTCCTTGTTCAAAAATTGCTTTACAACTCTGTTGATTATGTAAATACATATCATATCGTTTATATTCTTCAATATTTGTCGCTGATGACAATGTTGGAAGTCCAGTTCCATTTGGTATTGTTGGTGGAGACGTTCCATTATGATTTATATCCCAAATAGTCAAACAATTTTCCGTACGATGTCGATCATAACCAGATAAAAGCTTTGAAATTGAAAAAGAATACAATGAAATTTGACAAATGATTGTTTTACTAGATTTGGATGTTTAGAATTCCATGCTAATGCTACACACGCTCGTCCTTGTCTCGGATCGATGACTAAAATTAGAAGTTTATTAAATAAAAAATTCTTCAATTCAAACCTATTCTTCCTTGACTCAATGGATCCGATCGATCTTTCACACTAAAATAAATTCAATTGATGAATTTATTTCCAATTTACATTTCTTTTAACAAACTTTTCAAAAATAATTCTTCCATTTGGTTGTCCAATAGCAAATACATATGGATATTCTTGTGATGGCCACCATGCACAACACTAAAATAAATCTTTTTTTTGAAGATCTTTCATTGGAAAACAAAACCGATGTAACAAACTTTGATATAATTCTTTTCATGTAATGGATAGTTGAGACTTGTAGTTCTTTTATTTGTTCCACCGAGAACACATTTTCCACTTTCTCCACTTAATGGTCGATCAAATGTGTGAATAATGATTTCAGCACCGATTTCTGCTAATTGATTTCGATCGTTCGGAGACCAATGAATTTCGGTTTTTTGCATCTGAAATACAAAACTAACGTTGAAAAATTCAATTCAACTATGTTTGTCGTTTGGCATCGAAATCATAAAGTTTTTGTTGATCTTCTTGAGATATTCCATAATTAAAACGAGGAACTAAGGGAGAAAGACGTGTTGAAACCATTTGATCATATTCTTTCGATTGTTGAACATCAAAATGATTCAACCAATCACCAATTTGACCTTGAAAATACGAAAATCGAATTGAAAGAATCTTTTTTTTTTGGAGAAAATACGAACCTTTTCTCAAGAAAGAGAAGGATTTTTTCACAAAACCCCAATCTTTAAACCAATCATAATTGACTTTGGGATTATTTTTCATTGAATCAAACGAACACCATTTTTCCAATTTATCCAATTGTTCTTCAGTCAATTCTTTTTCTTTTCCTAAATATTTCGCTAATCGACGAACACTTCCTCGAAAATCCTTTAAACAAAATTTCATTTTTCCTTCAATGAAAATCTTTCACAACAAACTCTAAGCAAATCTTCATAGGAAATACAGCAAATCGTTTCATTCATTGCATAATAATCATTGACATGTTTCCACCAAGGTGCATAATAAACTAAATGATCTCAAAATGTATTTTGATAAATCTATAAACAATGAAAAAACCTTCATCAATGAGAAATGATCGAACAAATTCATTCCACGGTCCAGAATAAGTCAATTCAATGTTGATTGAACGAAGAAAATGAAATAATGACACAGTTACATCTTTCGGATTTCGATAAACATAAACGATCTAAAGAAAAGTTCATTTGATTAGTTTAGAAAAGAGATCGAATCATTTTACTTTGGCTTTCGTGAAAGATTCATTAAAAAATGTGGGTGGAAGATGAGTTTTAAAGAATCTTTGTTGATTTTGAGTCAATTTTTGTAATTTCACAGTTGGCCATTCGATGAAAGCAAATCTTTCTGAAATATCGATTTTCTTTGCTGATTCATAATCGAAATTCGTTTGTATTAAATAAACAATTTCTTGAATTAATGTTGTTCCAGATTTGGGAAATGATGCACAAATACAATCATTTGAATTAAATTGAAAATGTTGAATTTCATTTAATTTTCCAATAATTTGTTCCGGTAATAAATAATTTTTAATCAACGCACATTTTTGTTTGAAATATTTCAAATTCATCCAAATTGGTTGAAATTCTTCATTAATTTCTTTATTTTTTTCAAAAAGATTTTGTCGACGTCTATACCAAATAATTGTTCCTGTAATTGCCATCAAAGCCATGACAATATTCACAACACGAAAGGTTTTTTTTAATCGTAAAACTGATTGAAGTTTGATTTGTTGTTCAGGAGTTAAATTATTAAGATCAATTCCACGTTCCAATGCTAATTTTTTTGCTTTTTTTCCATATTGAAAATGATTATATAAACTTTGAAAAAGATTGGAATTTCGATATGATAATGAAAATTGACGACGAATGAAAACATTTGAACAATGATGGAAATGATTTAAAAATAATCGCATTTCGTCTTTTATCTAAAAAAAAAGAACAAATCCATTCTTTGAACATAATATAAATTTGTTTTTATCAATAAAACAAAACAAATTTTGATTTCACTGATTGATTTCATCAATAGAAAGATCTTCTAATTGATAAACGAGAAATCGATGATTCGTTTTTTTTAAAGTATTTAATTTATAAATTGATCCTAATGCTCCAAATTGTTGATTTGATTTCACATAATAAACAGTTGATATTCGAGAATGAAGTAAAGCCATAGCACACATAATACAAGGCTCATGAGTTAAATAAATAGAACATCCATTTAATAAATATGCTTTTTTCTTTTCACTTTTTTCAATAAATTTTTCTAAAAGATTTTCTCGATGATAAAAGGAATTTTTTGAAAGATAATCAATGGCGACAATGGTTGAATGTTGTAATGGATGATCTTGACGATAATCACGTGAACCGACAAGAGGAATTTGTCCATCATTATCAATAATAATTGCACAATGAGATTCTTCATCATTGTCTTGAATTTTCTACAAACAAAAAATCACGAATTCGAATGTTTTTCTTTTGTAATTCGAATAAACAAACATGAAGTAAATCGAGAATAATTTCGTCATTTTCATTCAATTTCTTCTTTGATATCGTTTGTTCCAGAAGTTTATTTTCTCGAAAGACTAAACTTGGCCAAAACTGTTCAATACATCGTTCATATTGCCATTTGACTAAACAAGGTGTTTTCGGAACATTGATTTCTCTGATTTGTTCATCAAAATACTTTTCAAATAAATCATTTGAAATTGGTTGAGAAAATTCCGATGGATAAAGAATAATCTCCGAATTATAAATTCGTCGAATGTGTTTCAATGAATTCTCCCATGGATAAATTTCATCGATGAAATCGAGAATTTCCGATGTTAAACGACGATCTTTGATACGAGCAACGATCATTGATTGAACATCAGGTAAATGAAGATATTCATCAGAAATTATCGGAGACCATTGACATTTCTTTATTGAAGATTTACAAAAACGTTTTAATGAAGAAGAAATCATCTGAAGAAAAAAAAACCGAAATTAAGACGAAATTAAAGGTGATCCACCATGTCTTAATTGACGATCATAATCGTCAGCAGAAAATGTTCCTTGAAGTTTTTCAAAATTAGGATTAAACACGGAATAAGCACTTAATTGATCAGTACGGCGACGATGTGTACTCAAATTTGTCCAAATGAGATACAAAAGAGATAAAATAAAATAAATCGCACCGAATTCAAGACGAATAAAAATAACAAATAAAGTTAACCAAACGAAAAATTTCAAAAGAATTATTTGCCAAGTGACTTTTTCTTCAATTTCTTCTACTTTAATTTCAGATGATCGATGTGATGAAGAGGGAAACATTGATATAACACGTGATATCAGTTGANAAAGAGATAAAATAAAATAAATCGCACCGAATTCAAGACGAATAAAAATAACAAATAAAGTTAACCAAACGAAAAATTTCAAAAGAATTATTTGCCAAGTGACTTTTTCTTCAATTTCTTCTACTTTAATTTCAGATGATCGATGTGATGAAGAGGGAAACATTGATATAACACGTGATATCAGTTGATGCCAATTGATCAAGGGTTGCTTTGACGAATTGGATTTACGAAATTCGGCTAATTTCGCTTCCATTTTATCACTAAAATATGTAAATCAGCAGATCTGGATCGATGTGCACATCTTTCGCAGAACAATTTTTGGATTGGATTTCTATTAACCAATGAAAACTTTTCCAATTGACATCATCAATTTCAATGAAAATTTTTCTAATTTTATTCCAAAAATCTTAATCATTTTGATCTGCTCTTTTTATTTAAGAAATTCATTCATTATTTTCGGTAGATGTCGCACTGTGTACCTAAATGTTTACTAATATCGATCACCAAGTAAATGTAAAAAACCTGATGCAATGTCTTATTTTGATCATCGTTCAATCAAATTTGACAAATTCTATCGAGAATTCAATATCGAATGTATTTCTATTATCTTTATTTCATACACTTTCTTATACATTACAGGTGAGAGTAAACAAATGTACATGTACATTCCTCTAATGGTTTATCCTAATCATGAAAATGTCGAATCAACAGTAAAAAGAGAATTATTTTTTGACAAAATGTTTCAGATTGTCGTAAGAAAATGATTTCTATTTTTTTCATTGTAAAATTTGATGATATTAAATTCTATTGAAGCCAGAAGTTTTGATTGAATTGATTGGACATATTTTTTCAAATAATATTCATCAGAATAATGAACACAAGTTGTTTTTGTTAAAATCATCGATAAACTTTGATTTGTTGCATAAAAAAGAACAAATTTCGTTTGTTTTCCATGAATATATTCCTTAAATTCATATAAACAAATATCAAATCCTTTCGTTAAAAACGATGAGAAATAAACAATCCAATGAATAATAATTTGATCAAAGTTCATATCGAAAAAAATCAAAATAAACGAAAGTGATTTCGATTTGAGTAAAAGATTCCAATCAAGTCGTACATTTGGTTGTTTGAACATTTTCTTTTCAAAACGAATTTCATCACCATCATGAATTTCATTCGAATAAGAAAAAAATACGAACGATGAATAATTATAAACACAAATTATATGAGATCTTAGAGAAAAATGTTTCCAATAACAATCTCGTGGAAAAATACTTTCTAAAAACAAATATTTCGAATCTTTGAAGAAAAACAATATTTCAAACCATTAAATGTCGAATTAATTTGAAAAAATGATTCATTATCAATGATTTCAACATGTTTATTCTTTTGTTCAATGAAAAGAAATAAAAGAATTCCACTGATTAAAAGTATTAATGAAAATATCAATGGAATATATAATAAATATTTATCACAAATATTTGATTTCAAAGATCTTTCACTTTCTTTTGAAAATAATGAATTAATACTAAATCGTTGATTTTCATTCATTGAATAACAAAACAAAGCAAATGAAAAGAAATTTTTTGCGCTTTTGAACAATTCTTTTTAACGAAAATGCAAAGTGAATATGAATTTAACATTTCAATTCTAAAAGATTTTATATTTTCTTTATTCGAATATTGAAATATCAAGAAGAATTTTTCTTTAAATAAAATGTAATTAAATAATTCTTATTTGAATTAATCAATACATCCTTTAAAAAAAAAAGATCAATTTCAATATAAAATCAAAAGATAATTTTGATTTTTTACAAACCTATTGAACATATACGTGATTGATCATTTGAACAAGTACGTAATTCAATATCATCAATAGCAATATGAATTCCCATTTCTGCATTAATATTTGAAATCATTGAAAGAGTAACAGCAGATTCTGTTGCATTAAATGAAATACCAAATTTCATCCATGTTACTTCTTTATTATTTGCCATATTACCAATATTAGCATAAACAAGATTTTTCTTTAATAAAATAGTTTCTACTTGAAAAATTAGATTTGCAAAAGAATTATTTTGTTGTATTGTTAAGTTATTCACATTTGCTATATAAGCAGAAAATTCATAACATAAACCAATACAAAGATTAGTAACATTATATTTAAAAATTGTTGAATTTGTTTGATTAGTATTTATAATATACATGTATCCACCATTATCATATGGAGTATGATCCATTTGGAAAATAAACCAAGAAGAAAATGTGTTATTTAAAGAATTGATAAGAACATAATTGCCATTATTTGGTTTTTGTGTGTAATTAAATGTAAAATCTGTGATAAAACCAAAGATATTTGTTGTTGTATTCAAAATTTGATCATAACCAGAACCAAATGTTATTAAAAATTTTGGTTGACAATAATTCATACAATTATTTGAACATTGATTTTTAGGTGCTAAAACAAAATCAATAACAAGGTTTTTCATATATTTATCTCAAGAAAATCAATTTTTATACCACAAATATTATTATTACAATTTCCACTTATACAATCTGTGTTATTTTGACATTTTTTATAATTACAACATTTTCTTTTTAAAGAACAAATACCTCCACAATCAACATCTGTTTCGTTTTCATCTTCATCCAAATCAATACAAGTAAAAGCTAAAATAAGAAAATAAATCTTTTTCTTTTTTAAATATTTTTCTTACGTAAACATATTCCATCAATACATAAATCACTTTGACAATCACTAGAAATGTTACATTTTTGACCATTATCACATTTATTTCCTTGAGAACATGTTCCTCCACAATCTATGTCAGTTTCTTGTCGATCTTTATCTTTGTCTTTACAATATGAAGCTAAAAAACAATTGATTTTTTCAAAAAAAAACCAAAACCAAAGATTATGAATTTGAAAGAAATATTTACGTAAACAAATTTTTGTTATATTATGACAAAAAGCACTTTTACAATCCGAATATTTGTCACATGTTGCACCAACTGAACATTTTCTTATTGTTGCACATTTTCCACCACAATCTTGATCTGTTTCTCCATCATTTTTTCTTCCATCATAACAAAAAGAATCTAATTAAAATTTAAAAAAATCTAATCTTTAACTTTTTCTCAACTTTTACTTTTTGTTGATTTAAGAAAATGAAAGAATAGTGAATCTGGATTAAAATCACAATCTGGTTGTAATTGTAAACGACATCTCGCATATGTATATGGATAATTCATATAAGATATTGGAATAATATGACCTAA
>CAJNOJ010000185.1:184769-204970 GCA_905250025.1 Adineta ricciae
TTATTGAGATAACAGATTTGTTTTATTGTTGAAAATGATTTTCATAGGAAAACTTTCAATGACATGCGATATAATCAACTTTTTCTTCGAAAAAATTACAATGAATGTTTTATTCTCTTATTTGTTCTTCAATTAACAAATCTTAATAGTTTTCTTCGTAAGATTTAGAAAAAAAATGAAAGAACAACATATTTGTAATTGTAATTGACATTTCCCATAACAATTTTAAAGATTTTTATGGATAAATTGGATGTGATGATCAAAATCTTCTGATATTGATACAAATTGTAAAAGAAATTCTTGATTGTTGATACATTACTTTTTGTTTTTATTATGAAAATTAATTTGAATTTATTAAATCTGATTCAATAAAAATCTATTTCACAATCTTATCATTCATTTGAGAATGTTTTATTCACGATGATACATGATGAAATGAAAATATTTCAATAAAACCTTCTTGTACATAGACTTGATTATAGAATTTCTTTAAAAACAAAATGATTGCATTCGAAAACTACTCTACATTTATTGTTTTACTTAAAATACCATGTGCGGCGAAGAATAATCGCGATTACGTCGATTATTATCTTTATGGAAAACTTTTCCTTATCGAAATTTACTACGAAAGGAATATCCAGAATTTCTATGGTTCTTCTCATGTTTTCTTTGTGTGATTTCTACCTATTATATTCGAAAACGCTTTTATCTTCATAATTCCATTTAAACATCTCTTTAGATTTCCTAAAATGTATATTTTTATCCTTTTTATTGGATTCTTCATGACTTCTTTTAAGACGTTTCTCATTACCTTCTTTCTTTATTATTTGTGACACCTTCACTTTTTCTCATCGGATCGGATTGTTTATCATTATATTCATCATGTCAGTATCTTCACGTTTCTCACATGAATTCTCTTCTGTCATATTGTTGTGTTTTGTATTCATATCTTTATCTATAATCTTACATTTATACTTCTTATTATGATCGTTACTATTACTCTCACGAGATTTCTGATGACTAATTTCGCCTTGAAATCACTGGACTCTTTCTGATTTAGAAGTACTCTGTAGAGTCTGCCTTTTAGCAATGGGGTCAATCAGGTGATGAGTTTTAGTATTAACAGCAAGCATAATGTTGAAAGTTGAGCTTTTCTCAGAGTTAATATGTTTCTCAACAGCTTTGGTCGCTCCAAGAACATAATCAATATTTTTCCCTGTAGCACTAAAAGCTTTGTTAATAGATGTTTTAGTGGATGGATTGTAAGTTTCACTATGGTTATGACTATCTGATTCAATTTCAGTTGATGCAAGAGTGTCATTGTCTACTTCAATTAATAGATTAACTGGTGGATTGAGATCAGTTTCAGCACCTTTAATTTCATGAACGAATCATCGATTATTACCATCGATTCGATCACTTATTGGAAAGAATAGACTTATTTTGATTGATATTTTTACAGCAGCAAAATGACAATATTCGAACCTAATCCAGAAAACGTTTATTTTTCAGTGAATTTTCTCTTTTGAAAATATTTTCTTACAAGAAATAATGTTAAAAAGAAGAATAGTTTCATTGTGTAAAGAACAATTTCAAAAATTTCTCCTCTATTATATTCTATTTTAATTAATAGAAAACAGATATTATTTAAAAGTACTATTGGATGTATCTAGTTATGCTAAGAGATGAAATAATTCAAATCAAATGTTGAATACAATAAGAAAAACATGTTTTTTTGTCGATATTTCTTCCTCTTTCTATTTCACTGTCAAATCAACAAGTTGTTCTTCATTAATCAAATTCAAATATACATCTTATATCTTTAAAAGTCAAAATTGTATTCTTCACTAGAATTCAATAACCAATGAAACACCAAGAAACAACTGATCAATGAAAAGTCTCTTGTTTTCATTTGCTAATAGAAAATCGAACTTTTCTTTTAAATTAATTTTAATATCGAATCATGATTATAGCCATATGTTAAAGTCGATCTATCAAATTGAATTTGAATTTCATCTATGTTTTTGTGTTTATAGTAATGTTCAACAACCATACAGTAGAAATGTACATATAGAGAAATGAAATTTGTTTTAAATTGTATTTGAGTTTCTAGACGCAATAATATAATTTCAACTTCTTTCAAATAGAAGTTTAATTTCATTCATATCTTGAACTATTGAGATTTTATTCATTTTTACTCCAGAAAATTCGTAAATTCTCAGAAAACAGCTCAAGACTTTATCCAAATTCATAGTAAATAAAACAATCGACAACTATATCTTGATCTTACACATTCTCAAAGAGTAAAAAGTTTTAATTAAAAATTAAAACAAAATCTTTAGTACTGAGGAAATATTTGACTTTGATAAATGCTTGAAGCACTGTTTATGATGATTCTGTCAAAAAAAGAGAAAATGAAATGATAAAAATAAAGACTAAGACAAAGATTACACTACATATTTTGACAAATCTCTTAATAAAAGATATTCTTACATAGTAGACGAACTAATTATAATATTAATACAATGTATATAAATGTTAGTTTTTAAATACCAAAATCATTAATAAAGAAACACAATGTCGGATATTTTAGGAGAAATTTCAGTAAAACTTGCTCAAATTCTTTTACCAATGATAATATTTGTTGGTGTATCTGGAAATATTTTGAATATAATTATCTTAACTCGAGCAAATCTACGAAATCACGCCTGTTCAAAATATTTCTTAGCACTTGCTTCAAATAATCTTCTTTATTCATTATTTATCATCCAATATTTCTTATCCAATGGATTTTCTATTGATGGTCAAACAATATCAAATATTTCCTGTAAAATTCTTCAATATATTGGTAGTGCATGTCCATTTCTTTCACCATATTTTATTGTCTTAGCTTCAATTGATCGATTTTTTGCCAGTTCATCAAATGTAAATATACGTTCAATTAGTAATGTAACAAATGCAACAAAATCAATAATATTTATTGTAATTTGTACATTATTATTTTTTATAAATACTCTTGTTTTAAATGAATATCGTGATGATGGATATGGATGTGCCATTCGTCCTGAAACTTTGTACAATCAAATATTTTATATTCTACAAATTATTCTATTTGCTGCTATTCCTCCTATTCTAATGATATTCTTTGGTTTATTAACAATTTATAATACAACACAATTACAAGTGAACATTCAAGTAACTATTCGACATCGTCGAACAGAAGGTCAATTAGCACGAATGCTTTTTCTTCAAGTTACTATTTATATTCTATTGAATATGCCTATGTGTATTATGTATTTAATGTTAACATTACCAGTTGGTTATATTCCAACACAGGAATTTTTCTTTGTTTTATCAATAAGTTCGATTTTATTTAATTTTTCATTTGCAACAACATTTTTCTTATATATTCTTACGGCACGAGTTTATCGTGAAGAATTATTTCGTTTGATTTCGAAAGTTTTTCATTATAGACGTGCAAATCAAGTTCAACCAATGTCAACAACACGTCATCCGGAGGTAACACGTCATAGAAACTAATTAATGAATTTTTTTTCAACATTTTTATGTTATTAATGTTGTTTGTCTGTTTTGTATCTTTTGTTAATTATCTTAGAAAATACAAAAGAATTCTTGTAAGATAATTTATTTTAAAAGAAAATGTAGGAGAAAAAGATTTACACTAAAATCTGATTAAATTCCGAATATTTGACTGATTTACTAAAAATATATTCATAAATACAATGAAGAAAATGATGAGAGATTTTGAACAGTGATATTATACGATCATCGTATATGAATTATGACTCGACAATACTATATTAAACAAAAGTTTGTGTAAAACTTCAAAATATTCTCAATGAATATACGTCAGTAACATCCGTATAAAATAAACGAATGTGTCATTGACAGGTCTATCTTTACGATAATGAGAATAATAATGAACTCATCTAGAAAGATTTTTTTAACAGTTCTTTATACATAATATTCACAAAATACCTGGATAAAGGATTAAGATGTGGATTTTAAAATATCGGCAGCTACCGCACTCTACACAAATTTCGTGAGTCAATACAAGTATTATTTGCTCTTTTGTCAACCACAGAAACAGAACACGATGACGCCAATATGTTGAAGAAAAGGGGACGGAAAAATCCGATGTCACTTTGTTTGCATATAGCGATTATTTCATAACAACATTTCTTCATACTTCTGTTTGTATCAATACACAAATACATTTTCAAACCTTCGTCGATTGTTAATCTATCCATGGCTTCATCGGACGATTTCTTCTTTTCAACAGGAGTTGATAATCATAATCCTCCATCATGTATGATTAACTTGAAAGATTTGATCATTTCAATGATGATTTCGTTCATTTAGATGGTGATTCAACTGTTCTCGATGAATTTTTAAATGAAATGCGATCAATAAGTAAATGAAATTTTCATACATGTTCAAAAAACTCTTCTTAATCAAACTCGTTTTTAGATCCTGACAATGTCGATATAACGTCGATTGATACAAATCAACTTGATTCCATGTACAATGAATTATGCGATGGTAAAATAAACACAAAAGTTTGTTTTCATATCATTCGATTAAATTCATAATTCAGGTCAAAGTGGAAGCATAGAAATGCATGGAATACCATCATCTTTACACAATCAATTCGATTCTCTTCAAATAAATGAAGAAAATCGAACGATAAATTCTATTCCATCACTTACTAATGATAATCAAGTGATTCAAACAAATGAAAAACAAATTGATGGTATAATATTTTAAAAAGAAAGAAAATCTTTCTATTCTTCTATTTAAATGATTTATTCAGGTTTAACTCAAGCAATGGCACAATTATTTGATGAAGATTTTCCGAGTTCATCCGAAACATCGACAACTTTATCAGAAAACCCAGTTGTCAAATCGGTTTGTTATTTCATATAAAACGCAAATTTATGCAAATTTCTTTTTCTAGAATTTCAATGTTCGCTCAAATTTGGTTAACTCTACTGAAATAATCGTAACAAATCAAATCTTACAATTTCGTACATCACCATTTTTGAGTCAACGAGTTCGATATGCGAGTGATCATAACATATTTTTCCGTTATATCTCAGCACCAGAGAACAATCGTATTAGTTTTCATGTAAAGACATTTCTTTATTTAAATTTCATTCTATTTTCATTTTTTCCCCAGGCACTTCAACTTCGTGATCGCTTACCACCGGATGTTTCTGTCGTAATGCGTGTTACTCGCACTACAAATCCATATGAATCGGTGAAAATCTGTCACCCTTATCCTTTGTGGGTCAAAGATCCAAAGGCACAAGTTCATCAAGGTTCATTATTACTTGACGTCACTACAGAAATACGAAATAATGACGAAATTAGGTGAATATATTAATTAGTTAATAAAGACAGAATCTTATTAAGTTATTTTTTTTTAGTTTTGAAAATTTAATGATGGAACGATTAACACAAGGTCTATTAAAGAGAATGACTCAATGGCCAATCTTTACACCGAATCAACTTGACTACAATAGTAAGAACAGCACAAATCTATTGTCTTACTTATTTTAAATAACTTTTTAGATTTTCATCAATCCGGTACAACGGATTCAAAAATTCTCGTTGAAAAATACGATCTACGTCATAGTATTTTGCACTTTCAAATCTTTTTTGTTGATACAAATCACGTGGCCTATCCAACTGATTTGTTATGTGAAACAGATTCGATATTCGAATATGAAGGTAAAATCTAAATTTACCCGCACATTTAATCATAAATCTTTTTTCAGAGAAGGATCGATTGGAAATTCCCAACTATTTACCGACTACACGACGACGTCAACCCAAACGATTACAACCACAAACATCACGCAAAGTAAATTGAAGTTTATAACCGCAGAAAATTCCAAATATCTTTTCATATTTTTAGAAACGAGCCAACTGAAGGGGCTCATCCGCCAAGAAAACATTACAATGCGTATAAACAAGTGACTGATTTCAAATCGTTTTAGTCAAGAATGAATAAATGAATATTCTCCGAGTGATTTTTATTCCCTCTTGTTTTGTTATCTTTTTTAAACAAGAAATAAACTTATTTATCGTATAACGTTCCGAAAGATGTCACTAATCATTGATAAACATAAGTGAATGTCTCACATATCTGTTGTCGTCGATTAATCCATAAAGTACCCAATGAGAAAAAAGCTTTGGTCATATTTTACAGTTGAATTCCTATTATCGAAAAAGAAAGATAAATATGAAATCGAAGAAATATTTGTTACATTCTTCTCTAATTTAGATGAGTTCGATTCATACATTAAAACGGCAATGTCAATGGTGTTCTCAGAACATTTATGATTTAACAAAGTCACTCAATTGTCCACATATTATTTGTAATCAATGTCTTTTAATCGACACAGGGTGTCAGTCGACTTGTCCATTATGTTGGTATGAAAATGCCGGACAGTATGTTTTAAATTATCGTATTTGTTCAGGTAAATTGACGAGAATTGTGAAGAAATTTTTTGTCGAAAATCGTTGTTAGTTTGTTGTAGTGATATTAATTCTAGTGATCGAATTCCAAAATGTATTGGAAAACATCATTATTGTTTTAAGTGCATTCCCGAAGGTTGTATTTTGTGTCAATTCCAACTAATAAAACATTTCAATCAAGTGAAATTTCGTGATATGCCAGTACATGATCAACATATTCTGTTTACGTGTCAAATCTGGCAAAAGAAATTCGAAGAAATTCAAGAAAAATTGAAAAATATTGCCACATCGTCTTTTTCTAATAATATTATTCACAATGCACAACAAGAACAATCACTAATGAATTCAGGTAAGAGAGTCATTGTGAATCTGTTCTGATGAAAATCTTTGAAGAACTTACAAATGAAGAACTGGGTGATTGTATGATTTGTCTTGATCAGTTAAAATCTTCTCCTTCATGTCGACTCGACACTTGTGGTCATTCATTTCATCAATCTTGTATTGATAAATGGTTCGAATCAAATGGAAAACAATCTTGTCCAAGTTGTGGACATGTTTATGGAATTACCAAAGGTTTGACAAATTAAAAAAACTGTTCATCAACTTTCTGTTTCGTCTTTTTCAGGACCTCAACCTGCCAACGGTCGTATGATAGTTCGACTTATTCAAACAATCCTCCCTGGATACGAAACTTATCATTACGAATCTAATGAAGGTCCAACCATTGAAATCACGTATTCATTTTCTGATGGAATTCAAGGTCCATTGAATCCAAATCCTGGTGCACCATATAGTGGAACAGTACGAAAAGCATATTTACCAAATACCAAGGAAGGACAAGAAATTTTAAGTTTACTACGTCAAGCTTTCAACGATCAACATATTTTCACAATTGGAAAATCAATCACTACTGGAATGGATAATGTGATCACATGGAATGATATTCATCATAAAACGAGTATTTACGGAGGAGTTGATCGGTAAATTTTTGACAATAAATTAATGTATTTAAAAAAGAAAAAGACTTTTTATTTAGTTTTGGTTATCCAGATTCGACTTATCTGTATCGTGTTCGTCAGGAACTTGCTGATAAAGGATATAAATAAAAGAAATTTGATTTGTTGTTTTAGTCGAATATTTTTTTGTAAATAAAACTTTTTTTTTCGAATAATTTCAGATAAACATGGCATCGTCATATTGGAAAAGTTCACAATTTGACCAATGGTTATTCGATCGTCAAGAATTGTTATCTGTTCGTTTACGTGACATTGCATCGTGGCCAACAAATCCAAATTCTTCTTCAATCACAGAAGATGATTATTTGAAAATCTTAATTTTCTATTCAAATATCATTCAAAACATTGGAGAACAATATAAAGTTCGTCAACAGGTCATTGCAACAGGAATTGTTTATTTAAAACGATTCTATGCTCGATATCCATTGAAGAGTATTGATCCTTGGCTTCTTTGTCCAACTTGTTTATTTCTTGCAGCAAAAGTCGAAGAATTTTCAACATTAAGTCATCCAAGAGTTTGTAATGCCGCTGCAACGACTTACAAAAAATATGCTCATCTACTTGGTAAGTCACAAATTCCAAGTCTAAGATATAAAAATATCGTTTTTCTTCGAAAATCTAGGTGGTCCAAATGAATATCCTTATCAAATCAAACATATTCTCGAATGTGAATTCTATTTACTTGAAATAATGGATTGTTGTTTAATTGTTTATCATCCATATCGTTCCTTAGACATGTACACACGAGAATTTCAAGTCGATCAACAATTATTCGAAGCTGCATGGCGTATCATCAATGATTCATTAAAAACCGATGCACCATTATTATATCCTCCATATGAAATCGCTTTAGNTGAATATCCTTATCAAATCAAACATATTCTCGAATGTGAATTCTATTTACTTGAAATAATGGATTGTTGTTTAATTGTTTATCATCCCTATCGTTCCTTGGACATGTACACACGAGAATTTCAAGTCGATCAACAATTATTCGAAGCTGCATGGCGTATCATCAATGATTCATTAAAAACCGATGCACCATTATTATATCCTCCATATGAAATCGCTTTAGCTTGTTTGTTACTTGCCGCGACATATCGCGATAAAATGCCTCTGTTAAAACAATATATGATCGATGCTCAAATCGATGTGGAAAGAGTTTATGAAGTTGTTAAACATTTACTTAAATATTATGAGTTAATGACAAGTTACGACGCTGATGTTCCGAATGAAGGAAAACAAATCAAAGAGATTTTATCCAAAATTCCCAAACCAAAGGTTCTCTCCAATGATTCAGCACAATCAAATGATCAAACAGCAACGTCAACACAGCAAAACTCAGCGAATACGAATAATAATAACAATAATAATCAATAAATAAAAAAGACGAAGTCATTCTTTTTTTTTCTGTTTAATAGAATAAAATGTTCGTGTAAATATTGTATAAATCCATTTACTTTAGATTAAAAAAGGCAAATTATTGATTTTTTCGATTCAATGTTGTTATGGTTAGTTTAACGATGAGCCAAATATTGGCAACAACGACAAATAATCGAAAAAAGAACGCCGATGGAGAATCAACAACAAGTCCACCTGTATTTCAATCGAATTTATCGTGTGTTCTAAATGATCCGAAAAAAAGTCGAGCAGAAATTTCCACATTTTTCACCAAAACATGGGGTTTGTTTGTTTATTCTCATTGATTCCATCAACAACTTTTTCTCTTTTTCCAGGAAATTCTTTTGTTGATCGTACACCCGATTCTCTCGCACGTCTCGGTGATTACACTCTCAATGATTTCGAAACATATTTTATCAGTCTACGCAAAAGTGAAAAGTACGGTCGACCACGTTTTGTTGGTCAACAACAATCAACAAATGAAACACATCCAATTGAAAAATCAAGTCCGATCACAAACATTCCACAATTATTTCTTTCATCACAATTTACATTAAATGATTCATCAACATTTAATTTAGTTTTTCCAGGAATAATTCCAACAAATCGTTCGTTATCTCCAATTCAATTTGATCAACAACAAAAATCGCGAACAACATCAACAAGTTCAGAAAAATCCGAAGGAAATCATCGACGACAATCGACTTCATCTAATACAAACAAAACAACTTCCAATGGAACAGTGAGGTTCGTTCTTTCTTCACATTCATCGATTTTCTCCTGATGAAATTCCATTTTAGTGTTCCAAACTCTTCTCCCAAACATTCAATTAGTTCTTCAACACGTTTGTTACAAGATAAATATACTCATTATTTAGATGAAGTAGAATTATTAATTAGTCGAGCATTATCAACAAAATCTCATTGTTTTCATGATGCTGTTCGTTCTCATGATGAAATTCAATCATTTTTAATGACAACACGTCAGGCGATTTTGTCACTTCGTGAACAATTATCGACCTATGACTCTCAATCTTTGTTAACTCTTCTTCGACTTTCACGTTTACTTCGTCAAAGACAAAATCAACGTGAACTTCTCAAGCGTTTAGAATCTTTGTCCATTGTTAAACAAACACATCTTCAAGTTCAATCTTTATTATCAACGAGGGATTTTCTATCGGCGTTAGATTTAATTGATCAAACAAGAGAGATTATTTCAACACAATTAAATGATCTTTCTTCATTAAGATTTTATGATTCACAACTAAAAGAACTTTATCAATTGAATATCAATTTAATGAGACAAGAATTTGGACAAACTTTAAATCATTTATTAATTAATCAACAAAGTTTATTGACAGATGTTTCAACAACAAATGAATATGTTGAAGATGATAAATTTATAACAATTTTGATTGGTTTAATACGAGTTAAAGATGAAAAATATGTCGATGAAATTCGATCGAAATTTGAATCTTACATTGTTGAAATTATTGAGAAATCTTTACAAATCAGTTCGAAAGATGTTCATCCAAATAAATCAACAAATAAAACGAACAGGTTAATTTTTCATCCGACATTTCTTTTCTAAATCTCTGATATTTCAGTGAACAAACAAATTCCAATGAAGAAAAAGCATCTTCGTCATTGAACACACGTTATGTTTATCCTTCGTCAATCAATAGTCATTCAAGTTCATTTCCATTATGGTATCGATCGATGACAAATGTATTCACATCAACTGAACAAGGTTTTCGTCGTTTATCGAATGTTAATCATTTGATAATTGAATCACTTTCAAAACATCAACAAAATTTCAATTTGTCTCTCTTGACAAATCTTTTTGATTCAATTGAAGATCGTTTAATTCATATTTTAAATCAGGAATGTTCACGTTATCAAGTTCAATTCGAACGATTATCATTGGATGAATATGCACAAATGGTTAAATTAGTCGAACAATTTATTGAAAATATCAATGAATATGAAAAGAAATATTCATCACTTCCTTTGAAAAGTTTCTTACAAATTCAAACAAGTAAATTTCTCAATTATTTTCACGACGAACGAAAACAACGGGTTTCGGATACGTTGGATAATGAACAATGGAAACAGGTAGATCAATTATTTCAAAAATACATTACAATTAGAACTGATCAATGATTTATTTTCAGGTGGCCGTTCCTCGTTCAATTCAAAATTCGATTGATGAATTATTTTCTCAAACAACCTCCAATACATCTGATACGTTGATAATCAACAATGAACAATTTGTATTAACATATAGTGCTCTTCATTTGTTTATGTTAGTACTTGATTATTGTTCATGTGCTCAATTATTAGCATCGTCATCGATCAATGATGTTCAACATCGTCTTATTGAATTACTTAATATATTCAATTCGAAAACGTGTCAATTAGTTTTAGGTGCTGGTGCTGTAAGATTAGGAAAAATTCGAACAATTTCAGCTAAGATTCTTGCCATTACATGTCGATGTTTACAATTTGTGAAAATAACTTTACCAAAGATCAAATCACGATTTGATCAACTATTAGTAAGTAATGTTCTCCTCTCATCTCTCATCTAATTGAATTTTCTACAGGTTTTATCTGAAAATTCTTCAAGCATTTCTTCCATTTCGTCGAACAGACAATTCGAACAATTCACTAAATTATACTCGGAGCATATCGATGAAATTCATAGTAAACTAATAACCATTATCGAAAGTACATTTGGTGATACGTTATCAACATATGAAGTTCGTGCTCCAGTTCCAAGTGATTGTTTTCGCACACTTGTGACTCGTCATATTATGGCATTTTACAACGCTGTAGCGCGAATTGTATCACCAAGTGACCTGATTTTACTTTTTACACGTCTTAATTCAATATTTAAACAATTATTAGCAAAACGTTTACGTCAATTGAAAATTGCTAATGATGGAGGACCACAACACGGTCTTTTAACAAGTGATCTACTGTATTATATGAATCAAGTACAAAATTTATCTGGACTTGAAATGTTAGAATTCCATGTCGATGAAATTTGGACTGCTAATTAACAGTTTTTCCTTTTCCTCTTTGTTTGATTGTTCTTTTACTTGAAATATATGCATGGAGCACTATGGCAAATCATTGACAAGATTTTGATTTTTGCTCATTAGATTTGTGAAAGCCAATATCGAATGAGGGCGTGTGAAGGTGAAGAGAATAGTNAAGTACAAAATTTATCTGGACTTGAAATGTTAGAATTCCATGTCGATGAAATTTGGACTGCTAATTAACAGTTTTTCCTTTTCCTCTTTGTTTGATTGTTCTTTTACTTGAAATATATGCATGGAGCACTATGGCAAATCATTGACAAGATTTTGATTTTTGCTCATTAGATTTGTGAAAGCCAATATCGAATGAGGGCGTGTGAAGGTGAAGAGAATAGTTGTATGGGCATCATGATGCAATCTTTCGCTTCAGATAAGGATTGTTTACGAGCTGGAGCATATTGATTCTTGAAATCTTTCCCATTATCTTCGCGTGTTAGTTCTACGACGTTGTTATGCGCGAAAGAAATGTTAGAAATGGATCGAATATTATCCATTATATTTCAATATACTCTAGCCTTCTTGTTCGAAAGGAATATCAATACATAGATTTATATTATTCTCCTTTTTCTTGTGTTGTTTCATTTCGAAATGATGTCTTAGCTACGGTCCATCGGCTCCAGTCTAATGGAAATAAGACAATCGTGGTTACAATATCAAATGTCGAACTTATCGAACACTTAGGTCGCGCTCTTTCAAACTTTTGATAACCATTTCCCTGTTGAAAGTGGTTATCTCTTTGGTGCACAACATTATTTCCACTCTTTCTTGTTTGACTGCGCACACCACATCAACTGTCTAAACACAATCGAATTTCACTCCACACAAAGATCAATTTTATACTCACTCGTTGATCATCCTTTTTCGAAACCACAGTGTAAACATTCTGTTGATGCTTTCATGAGCTTCAAAATATACTAATAAGAGAACATCGTTCATATTGATATTCTGCAAATATTCAATGGAAACATCTTATCCGAAACTGTTCCATCAATAACAGCACGTTCTCCATGAACACCTTCAGTTTCGACTACACCTGACTGCGCCGCAACTTGCCAACTAACTCCTGAAGCTTGTACAGCAACCGGACTATCCCAATATGAAGTCTTCGACAACCCAGCATCTACCGGATTTGGCAGAGTGGCAGCCAAACGAGGAAAGAAATTCGAATCATCTTTATCACTAGAAACAGGCCGTCGTACCGTACAATACATCGAAACCTAAAGGATGTATTAGAGATGAGCGTCTCTCGAGT
This sequence comes from Adineta ricciae, assembly GCA_905250025.1. Classification (NCBI taxonomy): domain Eukaryota; kingdom Metazoa; phylum Rotifera; class Eurotatoria; order Adinetida; family Adinetidae; genus Adineta; species Adineta ricciae. Next base: position 198,043 of record CAJNOJ010000185.1, read on the forward strand.
CTCTGTAAACGAAGAATGCCTTTATTCGAAAAACATCGCCAAACATGTAAAAAGAGAAACTATGTGAGCGATAGAGAAAAACAGATGGTCGCGCATGTGAAGGTATGTACATATCTGTAACAGGATGGAATGATTTACAACGTTCACGATTGAAAAACCGAACTCACCACGGCCTGGCTGTGCAACAACAGATTGNTAACAACGAGCAATCGAACTTACTAGAAGGTGTGAAGCGGAAGTGACATGGAGGAGAAGGGGCGTTCGCTGGTTGCTAGTATGATAGAATAGTGAAAATTAATATGCAAGAAGGGTATTACTTCGGATATAGATCGACTGTTATTGTCGGGTTGGATGGTGACGTTTGTGATTTGTTGGCAGAAGCATCGCATTTGCCAACGGTTCTTAAATTGGATCGTGGTTGTTGAGCATGGATGGCAAATAATATGGAGGCAATTTAACGCGATTTGCGTGCTTGCTGATTCTCCGCATGCGGAGCAAACTCGGTTGGATTCCATAGCAATTGTTTAATCTAAAATGAGGAAAATACGTTTGAGTTGAACATAAAGTGTGGAGAGATTAAAGCTAATCGTAAAAATTGAGATGGAATAGACTATCAGTGTATTTCGTTTCGATATATGTTCGTAATTTACGTTCATTCATATCATAGTCATTTTTCTCGGTACACGTGATACTGTATACATTCATAGTAGGAATTTTGTTTCCGTTCTGCTCTTTCTCGCAGTTCGATTTTGTTTCGCCTCTATTAAATTTACTTTATCTGGCTTTTTCGTTGACTAGAACACGTGAATAAATCTAGCAGTATTTCGTACATTTCATCGCATACATTGTAGCGACTGGCTTTTGAATCGTTAAGATGTATAAGCCAAAAAAGAAAGTATGCTACGAATTCTTCCGTCATGCTATTTGTATCAATGAAAGAATAAGTTCATGTGATTACATCATTTTCCGAATGATTGATTATCGAATGACCGATATTTCGAAGTTAATAAGAGAAAGACTACTTGAGAAGTCAATGATGATACCGTTGACTAACCCCCTGCATACCGAGGAGATTTTCGTTCTAGATAGTCCATTCGATGTAATTCGTCTGATGTTGACACCACACTTATCCATGACTCTAAAACATTTGCATATTATTGTACGTGGTGCTCAAAATATGACCTATTTTCATGTACCGAATAAGCATCGATTAGTTGTTATGAAACAGCTGGAGACTTTCACATTTGTGAAATCTTTTATATGGAAATTTGAAAACGAGTTGCAATTTATTGAACTATTAACAAGTGCAGATATAATGCCAGTATTACGACGAGTAAATTTATCGATTGCTCTTGATACTGAGGAATTGAACCGAATCAAACAAAGCTCGATTTTCGATGATTATCGATGCATTGATGTGCATTTCGCGCTACATATAGTTGATGTTAATGCAAGGTTTGGGCTATTGAATTTGATTCCACGCGGTAGCACTTCTCATCCCAGAGATGTAAGAGGTTCGGTTTTCATGTTTAGTTATTGGTACGACGTCGGTTATTCAACTTCTGTTGAAAGTAATCGGGTAAATTCAATTTGAGCTGAGAAATCAAAGCTATTCATTTTTTGTCATTTTAGCGATCTCGATATAAATATGATCGGAAATGGTTATGGTATACTCTTCCATGGTCATTCGAAAAATTCTTTCAAATACCACTTTTAAATCAATGTGATATTGAAAGAGAACTCTATGCATCACCGTCATCATCTAATATAATCGTATCATCTGATATTTCCACATTAAACGAACAAGCTAATCTTTCACTACTACGTAAATATGTACCTGTGGGTTCCATACTTCTTGGAAGGAAGGATGAATATTTTAAGGAAGCTAATATAAATATTCGCATAACAATTCCGTCTGACCGTATCATTTCAGTCGACTGTTTAGACAGTCTAAATAGTTTTATGTACACAGGAAATCTTCGTTCCATTCATATTATCTTAACATTTTCAATTTTCACCGGTACTCTTAATTGGAAATTCTTACGTTCATTTTCAAACCTTTCATTGCTGAAATCATTACGCATAACCCTCCACAGTGGCGAAGTTTTGCTCGACGATGAACACTGCCGATTAATTGTCGAGAGAGTACCAATGCTCATCGATTTTGTATTCTGCTTCCGGGGAAATCTTGGTTTTTTGAATAATGATGGTCCATTCAACATTTATGGAAAATCTATTTTGAATTTATACCAACATATTCGTATGGCAATTGCCAATCGCACGCACAAATATGTTATTGAACCAGATGGATGTGGATTGATGGTTTGGTTATGATTCAAATACAACAGCAGTTGTCTTTACGATTCATCGTAGACAGTTGGTGTTAACAATGCAATAGTTTTTGTGTCTTCTTACATGTATTTTTTCCATAGATAAACAATAAAAGAGAATAAAAATTTACCATTTAGCGTTTCTAAGAGAAGTATAATCAAAACAAAATAAAGAAAAAGTCGCAAATAACAGAGATTCAACATCGATAGGATAAAGTGACGTTTCAATGAGTGTCATTTAGGAGTGAGAGTGTGGTGAGAAGAATTCAAATGTAGTAAATCGTGAGTAACAATTTTTCGTTGTTTCGTATAAAATCGTTTATGACGACAAACAAATAAGTAAACGAATATTTGCGCTTTTCTAACATCGGCACATTTATTAGATGTCGTACCATGCATCAAATGAACAGATGGCTCACGTAAGTTAGTGTGACCAGGTTTTCTACTTTTTTGTCACTGGTAATTGATAAGTCAATCTGAACAGTTCATAAGAACTGAATTAATGAAATGGACAAACAGTTCCAATTCCAAGAGCGAAATGAAATTATCACATGCGTACTTACTACTACAAATGGTTGGTCTTTCTTTTTATACAAAAACTTTCGAAAGAAAAGTTAAGTTTTGATGAAATGTTTCTACACGATTTACCCTTATCAGAATTTTCCTCACTTGAAAGAAAAACAGATATTTTACTATTAAAGATCACACCTGTTCTTTTTTTTTGAAATATATGCATTAAATACTACGACAAATCATTGACGACAATCGTATCTCGATGTTATTTATAAAGACTGAAACCGTCCGCGCTTGATCTTTTTGACTAATTGATTTGTAAAAGCAAATATCGAATTTCATTTCGCTCTTAAATGTGTATCCATTGACATACTCAACGTACGATTGTCGAAAGTGCTAAAAATAAAACGATGGTTTTTTCCAACATATTTGTCGTAATTTACCTTCGCCGAAAGAGAGAGGAAAAGCGGCTTATAAGCTTTCATTCAAACCTGAGGAAGTAGTCTATGTACATGAAAAAGAATCGAGTCTTGACATAGCTTTATCATATGAAAGGTCGAAAAAAGGTAAGTAGACACGTTCTTTGGTTTCCTAAGAAATACGAGAAATATTTTAGTGTAAAAGAGAAAAGCATCAACGTCGAATGACAATATTTCACTTGTTTATCTCAAGTGTTTATTTAATATTGTCCAATATTATAAAATTTCATGAGATTTCGTGCGAAATCTTTATTAATTTATATTTTGAAATCGATTATTTTTGTAAGTGAAAGTTTTGTGATAGAATTCGAAATAAATCCCTCCTTTTAGATAAAACTTTGACTAATCAACAAAAAAGGTATCGACGCGAGAATAGTTTAACAGATTTACATGAATTAATTGTTGAAAATCGTGAAAATCGAATTCGACATGCCATTTCTATGGATATTTCACTAAATCTTGTTGATCATTCCTTTCAAACTCCATTATATTACGCATGTCAACGAGGTCGTACAAAGCTTGTTCAATATTTACTCGAACACGGTGCTCGACACGATCTCTTTGATCTCAATAGAATTTCACCATTATGGATCGCATCAAAACAAGGTTTTCATGAAATTGTTTTACTTCTTCTTGAACACGGTGCTGATCCAAATCATCGATCTATTGATCAAACAACATCTTTATATCAAGCATCATATTACGGTCATCTCAAATGTGTATATCATCTTATTCGATATAAAGCTCGTGTTGATTATGCCAAAAATAGTGGTGCATCACCTTTATTTGTTGCGGCAAGAAATGGTTTTCATCGAATTGTAAAACATTTGTTAAAATTCGGTGCCGATCCGAATCAATGTCAAGAAGATCTTCGATCACCTCTACATACAGCCTTATTAAATAATCGTGTGAGATGTGTTCGAATTCTTCTTCGACATATTAATATCGATTGTTTAATTCAACAAAAAGATATTTATGAATGGAATCATTTTCATTTTCTTGCGAAAAAAGGAAGTTACAAATCCGCTCGTGTTTTGTTTCATCATTTGAAGAAAAAACAAAAAGAAATGAACTTTAATGAACAAGATTCATTTGGAAATACACCAATTCATATTGCTTTATTCAACAAGAAAAGTAAATTTCTTCAATATTTACTTAAGAAAAATGTTGATATAAATCAACCGAATTGTTTCGGATGGAATTATCATCAATTGAAATTGAAATTCGAAGAATCTTTGAATTTGAACATTTGTCAATCAAAAGATTACTTTGAAAATTTATTATCAATTCATTTAATCAAATATACAGATGAAGATCGATTAATTAGTGAAGAAATTCAATGTTATGTTAAAGAATTACTTACAGTTATTGAAAGAATAAATCCTTTATTTCGTAGTGAAATCATTTGTAGTGGATCATTTTATGAAAATACTCGTGTTGGTTTACCTGATGAATTTGATCTTATGATCGATTTAATTGAAATTGAACATTTAGCGAAGTTTATTGAGGTGAATTCTGATCCACCGGGTTACGGGCGATTGTATCCTGATGATAGTTACGAAGCTTTTCGAAGATTAGTTTTCTATTTAGATCCCAAAACATCCTGTCTTTCTGCTGAGAAAATTCGCAAACAATTCTATCAACTTTTAACATCTGCACGATCCTCTGTGATTAATCGAGAAACTTCCTCACATTTTAAACATTTGAAACTTGAATGGACAAGTGATGATAAACAATGTGGAACAGCTATTCATGTCGAATGGTATGGTGTTCAATATCCATATTTATCAATTAAAATTGATGTTGTTCCTTGTTTAACAATTTATTCATGGCCTCGAACAGCAACATTTGATTGTCCATTAGAAAAACATCAATTTCATATTATTCCTCGTAGTCCACAAGTTAATGAAAGTTTTCTTTGGCGAATTTCTATGTCACAATTGGAATCAATTCATTTACAAAACATTTCATTAAATCAAAAAAATGGATATTTAATTTTAAAATGTTTAAGAATTTTATTTCCATTTAAAAGTCACATTGGAACATCAATTTATACAAATGAAGATCTCTTAACATCATATATGTTTAAAAATGAATTTTTTCATGAATTATATCGATTTCCATTTGAATCTCAATGGATTAATGGAAGTTTGACTCATCGAATATTTGGAATTCTAAAGCGTTTACATAAACATTTACTTCTTGGCTCAATTAATTCATTTTTTATTCAAAATTATAATATTATTGATTTAAATGAATATAAACAAATTCGTTCAATTGAAATTCAATATCTTCGAACAATTCTTTCGCATTTAAAAGAAAAATTCGATTTTATCCAAAAGACATCTTTACGTCGACATACAATTACTCATCTCGGATCAACTCAACGAAAACCTCGACTCAGACAACGTGCATTTACTCATTTTCCTGAATTTCAATCATTGTAAAAGACTTTCTTGTCACTCAAATCATTTTTCACTATGAATTTTCTCGATCTGATGACTCTCAAACTGAACTCTTCCTTTGAATTATAATCCACAATGCATTTTTCACGAATATTTTCCAACTTATCTTTCTAAGTTTATTCTCTTTGACAGAGAAAATCTTAGTTCGTCTTTTCACTTTCTGAACACGTATGACTCGTTCTAGGATGGAAAAATTACATTTTTCCAACTTGTTTTTGTTAAAACAAAATCGATAAATGCTTCCTTATCGTTACTTACAATGACATTTTTTTTTATTTTTCCTTTATTTCAAAGAAAGAAAAACTACTTTAATGAGTCATAGGTATTTATATTTGTGAGGAAAGAAACAAAAAAGCGTCATTTTTGGCTGACTCAAAACGATGTTACATCGCAATGACATTGTGAAACATAACTTCACCTTTTTCCTTTGATATACCCGATAAAATAAATCAATCATGTCCGATAACCAAACTTCGGCATCTGAGTTGTTTTTCGTAAGTAAAAAAGACTCATTCCCAATGAAAAAGCAGAGAAAATTTTTTAGAGAAATCCTCATCAATATTCTCCATTAATCCTTCATGCAAATAGTATTGCGAGTGGTCTTTTATTTAATTATTATTATTCATATCTCAATCGACAAATTGGTTCAAGTATGACACACTTTTTTATTGATATTTTTATCGAAACTTTGTTTATTTTTAGCGAATAATATTTTTTTAAAATTCATTTTCAATGAAATTCTTTCTCGAGATTTATTTCCTTCGATAATTTTCGTCAAATTTCACACATTGATCGAAAAAAGTTTTCTTGAAAGTATTCCGTCGACTTTTGAATCTGATGAAACTGAATTAATTCAATCGAAAATTCTTCAATTGAAATTTGATGAAATTTCTCATGAAAATTCAACAACAATCGCGAATTATTCGTTAATTGGTGTTAATGATTTTGGAATTTCTCTTCAATTAATTCGGATCTTTCAAGATGAATTTCGTCTCACTAATTTGACTGAAATTCAATTAAACGATGACATAAGACAATGGAATTATCAATATTTTCCTTCATTATCCTCTGATTCGTAAATATTTTTCCTTTTGAAATATTTTATTTAAAGAATTTCTTTTAGAGAGAATGAAAACATCAA
>CAJNOJ010000186.1:0-121680 GCA_905250025.1 Adineta ricciae
GTGTCTCCGATGATTCGTACAACGGTAATTGTAATTTGAAACATGAATGATACAACATCAATCGTTCTAATAGTTTCGGTATTAAGAAAAATTCTTGGACTGTACATCCGTGATATTTCTTTTCTGTTCGCAGCTCATTTCGAACTTTTTGAATGAAATTCTCCACGACTCGTGCTGATTTTACGGTTGGCTCGGAATCAAGCTTCAAACGTTGCATACTTATATTTTGTTTTATAAATTCGTCTAATGCTTTCTGTTTCAATCCTTCAATTTCACTCATAATCGCCATATTCTTCATGAAATCATTTGTTTCCCTTTGTATATCTTTCCACGGCTCCAATAAGGTATCTTGAATACATGAGTCCTGTAGTGATAATAATATTTTTCGAAGATGTTCATCGAATTGCTTCTTGTATTCAACTGTTTTCTCGCGTAAGAATTCGCCGAACAATTGCTTGTATTCGTGCCACGCCTGTGCACGAGTCTTCACTTTGCTCAAAACATCTTGCATCATGGTTTTCATCGTCCGATTCAGTTGACGCTGATAAAATTCTTTGGCGGATTTAGCTACATTTAATAACGTCCATATACGTCGAAGTACGGCTTTGAATTCATCGTGATGTTTAGGGAAACCGGTGATAACAACGATGTATTGTCCATCTTGTTTGTGAAAGAGTAGTTTTGGAATTCGATCGGCAAATGATGGGTCCAGAAGCAGAACTGCTTCTCTCAGCTTTTTCAAAATAAGGTGTTGTTTTGGTGTAAAGAAATCGTGTATGACTTCTTCTTGAATGTTTTTATATTCAGCTGATTTGATACTATTCGACAGTTTCTGGAGTCTCTCTTGTTTGCGTTTATTTTCATCCTGTTCTGCTTTCATACGTTCTAAGCATTCGAATAGACTAGCTAACTCGTGTTCGTAGTTCGCTGATTGAACACTGCTCGACTCAAGCATACGCTGTACTTGATTTTGTTGTTGTTCAATTTGCTGTTCTAGTTGGTTATTTTTTTGTTTGAGTGCTATTAATTCATCATTCATCGCAGCTACTATTTTGTCATTCACGGATGGAGATGTTTTCTCATCTAGAGCGTTTTCTTTTGTGGAATAATCATTTGCGGCAGCTTCATTGATACAATCTTCGATGCTATTGTCGGCTAGTTCAGTAGAAGATGAACTACTTGACTTGGTTGTCACTGATTCTGTAGTTGTGACAGGAGTTGGTGAACAATCATCGTTCGAAATTATGTCGGCCGCAGGTTTAAGAAGATCAGAGATCGATCGTGGAATAGTAACTGGCGTTTCCAATGTCTGAAAGAAGAAAATGATTCTGTTCAAATATCTTTTCCGTAAGATCAGTTAGTAGTAGATGAAGGTTATTGCTTTTACCTTGTCTGAAGCATCAATCTCTTCATCACCATCATCATACGGTATGGTATTATATACATCAGTGCCGTCATCGCCGTCGCCATCGTTATTAAAATTATCCAACTCTTCGTCGTCATCTTTTGTTAATGCGTGAGCCGTAGCTGCTGAGATTCGTTTGAAACGGGCAGTTGTTAATGGTACAGGATCCAAGTTCGCCAAAGTCTCATATTGATCAATACTAATTATTTTATCCCTATGTCTTGGATTGTTCGAGATCATTTTTGGTATCCACCGAATATACCCTCGAATGGTATTTTCACTATTGGCAAATGCAAACGTTTGAAGATTAAATGTTACTTCATCTTGGTCATACAGGGGTAATTTCAAAGTAACTTCTTTTCGTCGAAAACTCATCGTCTTTTCCAGCTGATCGCTTGTCCGCGCATCACAATAATACCATGAACTCAAATGAAGGACAAAAGTGCTGTCATATAGAATCGGTATTGGCCACATGTCTAGAGTGGAGCCAGATTTGCCCTGCGGATGTTGAAGAAACATGATTTGCCAAACGGCATAGCAGCCAAAGTTTAATATTGACGAGCCCCGACAACGAACCCACGCTAAGTTCTGTTTGTAGTCTTGATCTTTACCGGAACGTAAAAACTTAATCATCGAAACACTATAAACGCCTTTGCTGACAACCAGATGAATTTCTTGTTTGAATTTCTCTTCAGATTCGATTGTCAGAGCCCTCTGTAATGTACCAGCTTCGGGCGCACTGAATTTATACCAGTTTTTGTCGGCACATGGTTTGTATTCCCAAAAGCAGTCGACAATTCGTATTGCATCGTCATCAATAGGTTTTTCGGGTAAATCAATTGTCTGTAGCGAATAGCCAAGAACTAAATAATCATTAAAAAATTTCAAGATATTCTCTCGACTACGGGCATTCATGATGGGTGTTTCACAAGCATGGTTTAAAAGATAATAATTCGCCTTGTGTTCAACTAAATACTTCACTATTTGTAAATGTCCTTGAAAGCAAGCGCCATGCAATGCTGTTGAACCCGCCGTAGGATTCGCAGAGCAATCCTCAGTAGAAAATGTTGTGGCACCTGGCAGCGCTCGTGCAATGTGTTGTTGGTTTTGTGCGTTCACTGAACATCGTCCGTCTTCGATCAGATACTTCACTACATGCATATGATTGTTTCGCGCAGCTGAATATAACAGTGTTGTACCGAAAAGACCGGATTTGTCCTTGAAATTCGGATATTTTTCAAGAAAACTTTTTACTTGTTCAAGTTTTCCATCCCATGCTGCTTGGAAACTTTTTAACGAATGAAACACACCTTGTGCTTCGTATAGAAATGAATCGATTGTACTGACATTGAAAGAACTATTAAATTGATGGTTTTCATTGTTATAATCAAATTCGTATAAGAAATTCAACAGGTAATTTTTACAGTTGTCCAACCAACGAGGAATATCTTTTTTTTTCAAAATTTCTTCTATGTCGGTTTGTAGTTGTTGCATCACATCCTGCTCTAACGCATCCAACGAGAATGAATGAGTATTCATATCCAACGCAGAGTTTGTCGAATGGCCATCGGAAGTGGCATCTACTTGCGAAGAAGGTACTGGCTTGAGTTTATTTATAGCCGCACTGAGTAGCGATATAATCTCCTGTAAACATTGTTCTAGTTTCAGTTGTCCTTCATGCCCAGGCATTTGTATTTCCTGGAAGAGAAAAATTTACGACAGAAGTTACACAGGTTAAATCACGAATAAAAATTGTCGACATGCAATTCTCCTTATATAGATGATGAATGTATCGTTCTTGTTCTTCCTAGCTTACTCGCGAAAGCAACGTGCACATGGCGAAAGGCGCCAACTTGACTGTTCTGTTTTTCTCGACAATAATGGCATTTTTTTTTCTGAAATTTATGCGACGATAAGTTTATTTTTTATTGGCTGTGAATAGACGCTTAATAAAACATGTTTGAAATGAAAAACACACGAAAATGATGAGAATGTGGACGGATGCCCATCGATTGATCCAAAAGAAGGTTTCTTCTAGTAGATACAAATCTTTCTGATTCAGCATTTCAAGTTCGATTTGATGCTCGCGGGAGACCATTATATGATGCGTGATTGATCTAATTGCATTCTAAAGAAAACATGGTATCGATTGTTGAACTCGTCGAAAGAGAAACTCTCTTACACGAGCAGCACTCGAGACATTATCGAAATGTTCAATCTCTTTGATCTTTTCTAATACTTTATCAACTTGATAAACATGAAGGAAGACAGACATGTACTTTCCATAATGGTCTGTAGTTTCATGATCCATACAGATATCGATCAACGCTAAAAATGTCTCAATACTCATTCGAATGGAATAGAAACGTTCGATCTTACTTGTTTCATTGATAGTCAAATCTAAATGACCTCGTTGGGGTGTTCGAGATAGAGCAAGCACACTTCCATTGTATGCATTTCGAAAAAAGGCGACGATACGATCATCAGGCGTATTAGCATTCAAGATTTCATACATGAAATAGATTCGGGAATCTTTTTCTAATAGTTCATGATAACATTCTTGAATACCCGGTTCAAGCCAAAATTTAAAACCGATTTCTAATCAAGGATTCGAATGGCATCTATGTATAGCACAAAGGAAAACTTTACCTTTGATATGCTCGAGATCGCCCCGAATTAATGGGCAAATAAAAAGAGTGAAAATGATCACCTTCATTCTATCCTTGCACTCGTTACTGCATTGTGTTATAACAATATATTGATTCAAAACAAGAAACGAGTAGACCGTTTGTAATAGAAAGAAACACGAGAACATGCTAAAACGATATTGATTTGAGGATTATATTTATATTAAAATCTAGGTTTCAAATAAACAACAACGAAAGGAATAAATAGGTAACAAGACGCGCAAAGTTTAGTTTCAATGCTTAAATTTGACCGGCACCACCATCGACGAAAAGTTCAATACCAGTAACATACGAACTATCACTTGACGCTAAAAATAGTGCAGCTTTAGCTATTTCACTTGATGTGCCAAGTCGATTCATCACAGTCAATGACGTCATTTTATCCACAATATTTTTCGACACTTCATCTGTTGGACCCAAGTTGTTCATCAAATATGTATCAACCGGACCTGGACTGATCGCATTGACTCGGATTTGACGATCTTTCAAATCCACACACCAGCAACGTGCAAATGATCGCACCGCAGCTTTACTCGAAAAATAAACACTTGACGCCAATCCACCTTTGATGGAAACTACGGATGCATTTAAGATAATGGAGGATCCATTGTTTAACAATGGTAAAGCTTTTTGAACAGTAAAAAGAACACCCTTGACGTTAATGTTATACATGTTATCGAAAAATTCCTCCGTGATCTCGCTCAACGGCATTGCACCGGCGATACCTGCGTTGACGAAAAGTACATCTAATTTACCTTTTTCTCGTTTGATTATTTCATAAACACGATCGAGATCTTCTAGTTTCGATGAATCAGCTCGAATACTGAATACATTTTGCCCAATTTGTTTCACTGCGGAATCGAGCAATTCTTGTCGACGACCGGTTATGAATACGAACGCACCTTCGGCAATAAATTCTTGAGCTGTTGCTAAACCAATCCCATCGGATCCACCTGTGATCAATGCAATTTTTCCATCGAGTTTACCCATGATCGAAAATATCTACAAATAAGTTTTTTCTGATAGATATCGTTGAAAAAAGGTAAAGAGCAAGAAAAAAAATCATCGAAATGAAAAAAGTTCAGCGAATACAATGTCATGTTAATAAGGTATTGGCTTGTTCAATCGAGCCCATTCCTTTTCGATTTCTGGAAATTTTATTGGCGGGATGAGTCCGTTCTCCCGCCACATTTCCGGTGGGACTTCTTCCACGTGTACCTCAAAGAGCGAAATGATTAAACATACAATGAGATCATATTACATACTTCCCAATCATAACCTTTGTCTTTGATGAACGGCGCTATAGCCTCTTCATATTTCTCTGAAAATTCGGCCTTCCGCTGATCATTTGGAAGCTGTCGTGCGAGATGTTGAACAACGATTCGAATGAATTTGTCTGTTGATTGGCCACCGACGAAAAAGGAATCCTTTTCAATGGGAGTAAACAGAATAACGACATAAAATGCCGGTAAGCCACGATTGGTATAAAGTTTCGTTATACGTTCAGAAAGTGATGTCTTCTCGGCGACTGAAAAAGCACCTGGCGGATGAAATATTCGATGTAATGGCATTTTGTTTGGGATGCATAACCCAACCAAAAAGTTGAGATTTTATACTGTCGAATTTTACGCTTCGTCATCATGCATATGCAATTAAATACTTTATTCTTTTCTTGTCATATGTTCGTTCGGTAGACGTGCACACAGTATATACGAGAGAAATGCCTAGTCATCATGTATCTAGCTAAACGGATGAGATACACTACAAGGCGTCTAAATAATAAGTATATGAGAGTTCGATATTAACAATTCTTTTCTTGCTTTCTGTCTTTTACTTCAATCAAGACCTTGGCGGTCTCTTCTTAACGAGATGGGATGTTAATCCAAAATTAATTGTACTTTAGCTTTAAAAGATAGCCATGAAACATGAAACTCAGTCGAGATATGAATATCATGGTTGCATGACTATGCAAATAGGTGGGGAAAAGTATAAGAATTCAGTTTTGAATAGTTCTATAACACACCAACGCAGCTCATGTCTTCTTCATCGGCAGTAGTTGAAATTCTTGTCATAATACAACGTGACTTCCGTTATATAAATTACCTTGTTTTCACTGCTGGCCTCATCGGCAATATTCTCAATATCCTAGTCTTTACTAGATTGAAGCTCTTTCGTAGAAATCGTTGTGCGTTTTACTTAACCGTCGAATCCGTCGTCAGTATTATTATACTAGTAATTTATTTCATCTATCAAATCGTCCAGATAACAGATTCACGTGACATAGTCAACACTTCATTGATAGCGTGTAAACTGAAAACTACTCTAAATCAATCTGCGCGTCTTCTCATCGGTTCAATTGTCTGCTTCGAAGCATTGGATCAATATCTTTCTACACATCACCGACCACATCTACGACAACTCATCACTCTCAAACTTGCACGAGTCCTCGTCATCTTCTCAGCTACTCTCTGGACTATACAAACAATTCCATATATCATCTTCTTTGACATTGTTCCCTCGTTTGGCTGCATCATCACCAATCAATCTTTGGTTTACTATTATTCATATGTATATTACATCTTTCTCAATGGTTTGTTACCTATCTGCACTGCATCTGTGTTCAGTTTGTTGGCTTATCGAAATGCCCGTCATTTGATTCGTCGTCAAGTGGCAATCGAAAGACGTCGACTTGATCATCAAATGACAGCAATGATCTTTGCGCGAGTGATAATGTTTGTTGTTGTGTCACTTCCATACACAATCTTTCGAGTCTATATTTTGAACAATAATACATCGCAGCTGGAAACTTTTCGGTACGCGACTGATGGTCTGGTTTCAACAATTGTGACTTCATTACTTCTCTTGACTTATGCGGTAAGATTTCATTTGAATCATACGTATGAATTACCTTTTTAAACTTTTAGATGACCTTTTATCTGTTCTTGTTAACATCATCCCGTTTCCGTCGACAAGTGAAAACCGTTCTGTCAAAGCGGTGTATACAATCGGTGAGAAACTGGTGTCGAGTTACTCGAAATCTGCGACACATTCCGAACGCCACTTCATAGGTATATATGAAGATGTTGATTAAGAAGCATGTTTCTATATTCTAGCCTTTCTCGGCATCTACTGTCACATTTCCCATACTGCGGCTGGTTCTTCTGATTAAAATAAAGTAAAGCAAATAATATGATTTCACTACTCGGAAGTTTCCAAGTACAAACTGGTAGTCACAGCTTTTATTTAACTTCGATTTATATATTTCTTATCTATCATGTTTCTTCATATCTTTTATACGTGCATGATATTCTCGGGAATCAGTGACTAAATACGCCATGACTTTCGTTATTCGATTTGTGGTGTAATACGTGTCGTAAATCCGTAGAAGGAATTGGACGACTATAAAAAGCTGTGCACATTTGCGTTTTATTTCAGCTCCCATTTGGATAAGATCAGTAGACTTTGCCTGTACATCGTCAGTTATCGTCATGGACGAGCTTTCTCAATTTCAGTCGCAAATAGACGTCAGGAAAAATGTTGACCGACGCTTAATTATCGAGCTCATATGTTCTTCTGAAGGGAATAAAGCAGAAAACGGTATGTCCGAACTTGGTATTATCAAAATTCCAAATATTGAAGAGCACGAGGAGAATGACAAAAAACTAAGTAAAGATTTCAAGGGTTGGACAGCAAAATCGTCGAGAACGGAGTATGTTTTTTGTGAAGATTATGACGAATGCATGCGGCACATAAATTCTTGCCGGAGAAGACGGGTTATTCTTATAGTATCTGGTTCCCATGACAACGACAATGCACGCATGAAACAATTCAGAAGATCTCGTAAAGTTGCAAGAATCTATCAACGTTTATCTCCAAAACAACTGCAACCATTGCCGAAACACCGATTATTCAACAACCCATTCTCCAGTCAAAGCAGACTGCCAATACATGTAATGGGTACCCTTGCACAAAAATTGGACAACAGCAGCCAGATGCAGCTAATTCAAATACTATTCAATCAATTTATCGTGGCTCTTCCAAAGCGTGATGAAGCTACGAGAGAATTCTTTGAATTCTGTCGTAAGAAATACAACAATGAAGAAGTTAGCTTGAAAAAAATTCGTAGATACGAAAAGAATTACCATCCAGAAAAAGCTATCGAGTTGTATACAGATCCTGACAATCTTATCAACGTGCTGGTCTGCACCACATGTTCTAGCTTTAATTTTAACGATTTTTTCAAAATTCGATTGATTCTTCATGATCTTCACGCACAATTAAAAAAACTACATGATGAACAGTTATCAGAGTGGCCAGAAACGCCATTAGACCTGTATCGAGGTAAATGCATAGCAAAACAAGAACTAGACCAGCTTCTAAATGTCGGGGTACATGTAATGACAAGAAACATCTTGTCTTCTACAACTGATTTACAGGTGGCAAATTTTTTCGCTTGTGAAGGTCAAGGTGATAAAGACAAGTTGTCTGTTACCTTCCACATGCGTATTGATCGCGAAGAAGGTGCATCGAAACCAATAGCGTCCGTCGACAGGCAAAGCAGTATGAAGGGCGAGTGCGAAGTCATACTGCCTATGGGTATTGTATTTCGCATCGAATCTTACGCAAAAGATGACGCCAAGAATTCAGCACGAGTAAACATGGTTCGTGGTAAAGCCGAACAGAACATCGAGAAACAATGCAATCGTCTCTCACTCTTCATTGCTGCAGCAGGAGCTACTACAATCGGCGTATCACTCGTTGCTCTGTTTCTGCAGTCTATGGAAGGCAGTGAATACTATGGAGAATATTCTAAACTGATGGTTCGTGCAGTTGAATCCGAAAAGGCAGAATTACTTGACCAAGTTCGCAGTGTGATCAACAGAGATTATCTCACCGATATAGTAAGTTGTGAAATGCACAGCTTCGAGATATAACATTTTTGTTCATTGATTTAGGAACAGCTCGAAATTAATGAGCTGGTAACGACTATTAAAGGCAATATCCTAAATGCCGTAACAGACGTCATCCCGATCGATCCAAATTTCGTGCCACCAATCAACACTGAACTACGTGACATTGAACCACCTTCTTGGAATCGATTTTGGTCGAACTTAAAAAATAAATTTTCATAAATATGGCGTTTGTTATTTAATCTGAAAAACATTTTCAATATATTTTCCTAGCTACACTAGGTTTCCTCATTAGTATCGTTTAATGAACTCTATTAGACGATTTCAACGCTTCGAATTGTCTCATCTCAGGCATGTACAAAGTGGATTGAGTGATAATGAGAACAATTCATCGAAAAAAAAACATGCTTCTTTCTTTCATTTTCTAGAATAAACATGATTCTTTTCTGCATTTCATATTCTTCTGATTTAACCGTGCCTTTTCGCATTACAGAAACGGCCTCTGTGATTAATAAAGTGTACTTTTTTTCTACTATCTATTTGAAATCATAGTACGCAATTTGGTTCTTTTTATTTGAATACAGCATTAATGCTGAAAGAATAGAGCAACTGATTGTACTTCATTAGCAATCATGCATTATGATGAATGTCATTTGACGTTCTTTTACTTTTGAACACTTATTTCATCGGTTGCGTGTGCAAGTGCATACTCTGGAAAAAACCTCGCATCGCTCTGATGGAGAGAAGTCTTCATTCTTACAGATAAAAGCTATAGACACGGCTGTTTCAGGATAAAAACCTATTATTTTGTATAAAAAGAATATAACTTACTTGACTGGAGGATTGTCGACAGTGAATTCTTATTTCTTGTTGTTGAAGTAACAGTGGTTTATTTAGAGGCAAAATTTTTGCTGATGGTTCGATCTGTAACTGAGATTGATGGATGGATAGAAAATTGGGTCTTGTATGTAATTAATATCATCCTCTGTATTGGAATCGTCGGTAATTTCCTCAATATTATTGTTTTCGCCAAACTTAAGCTTTTTCGTGGAAACCGTTCTGCATTCTATTTGACTGCGGAATCTGTTGTGAACATATATCTTCTCTTCGATACTGTGTTACCTATGCTATTTCAAACGATTTATCACGTTTATCCTGAAAATGTATCGTTGCTTTGGTGTAAATTGAAAACTACTCTAAATCAATCTGCGCGTCTTCTCATCGGTTCAATTGTTTGCTTCGAAGCATTGGATCAATATTTTTCTACACATCACCGATCACATCTACGACAACTCATCACTCTCAAACTTGCACGATTCCTGGTCATCTTCTCAGCTACTCTCTGGACTATACAAACAATTCCATATATCATCTTCTTTGACATTGTTCCCTCGTTTGGCTGCATCATCACTAATCAGTCTTTGGTTTACTACTATTCATACGTTTATTACATCTTTCTCAATGGTTTGTTACCTATCTGCATTGCATCTGTGTTCAGTTTGTTGGCTTATCGAAATGTTCGCCATATAATTCGCCGTCAACTACCAATCGAAAGACGCCGACTCGATCGTCAAATGACAGCAATGATCTTTGCGCGAGTGATAATGTTTGTTGTTGTATCACTTCCATACACAATCTTTCGAGTCTATATTTTGAATCTGAACGGATTGGTGATAGATAGTGCTCACATTGCGGTTAATCAGTTAGCGCTCACAATGGCAACGACATTACTTCTTGGAAATTATTCGGTAAAACTGCTTTAGTATGGAGTATATTATGTTTTATTTTTCTCTAGCTGAGCTTCTACGTATTTGTGGTAATCTCTACGCGATATCATCGACAAGTGAAGTATGTGTTGCTGAAACGATGTTGGCATTCATTGAAACAGTGCTGGCAGTTTGACGAAAACAAAATTCATCCAGAAAATAATATTTCCAATGCGCATAGAGAGGAGCTCATAGAGTAGCAGTGGCATGATGTGAACGAAAAAGTAAATGCGATATTTTCAAAATTCATAGATGAATAAGACATATATCCATTTGCAATTAAAAACTTTACTTCATTGGTGCGCGAAAATAAACTATCACTTAAACACAACATACGGTGCTGCTTAAAGCTTTCCTTCTCAGATCACTGCAAAGAACAGATGAAACTCAATTCATCATTGTCATTGTATCATCCCGTACAATTGATCCTCAGTACATTAAAAGCAATAATGATGAACATAGAAATCGCCATCTTCAATAAACTTTCAACAAAAGTCATGAAAATTTGGATGATCTCGAGAAGAGACAGAACAGAAGCGATTCTAGTCCATTCCCAACTGCGTACTAATTATATCTGGCTGATAGTGTGAGGCGTCAAGACTCAGATACGACAAACCTCATGAGCAACGATGCATAATATCTCCAGAGTGTTTCTTATCAAAAGATTTCATAAGGTCTATGGATATTCTACTTTCTGACAACTTCATCTACCATGATGCTGCCATATATTCAATGGCTTTTCATTTGTGCATCACTTTCACCCACATCCTGTTGTTAGTTTTTATTCGTAACTCCTAAAGACGGATTCACGCTAAAAAGCACATAAATGATGTATTAATGAATATAAAAACTATAAATCTTCTGAGTAATTTTACATAAGTGAATTTTAATTAAAAAAAATGAAAAGAATTGAACAGAAGAAAGTACTTTATATAGTCAATAACGTTTCGTTGTGGAAACGCAATCGAATGTCTTCTGAGATATTGAAGAATAAAATTCTTTGCACTTTGATATATTTTGCTTATCACTCCATATTGCTATCATCCCTTTTTGAATGTGACAAACAATCTTAGAGACGTTCCTTTGGCATCTGATGCTTTCGTTTAGATTTTTTTACCATTTTTCATACAGCAACAAACTATCGTTCCAATCAAACAGAGTCCGCCTCCATGCCAGTTATCTCTACGTTTTGCATCTGCTGATTGGTTGTCCAAATGCATATTTGATGCTTCTACAATAAGCATCGCAGCTCTTACCATTTGGATCAGTTAACAAAACGTTGCCAGAGAAAAGATCGCTAACGGCTTTAGCTGCTGTGCCTGCTATTAGGCGAACTGTACGTTTGCACTAGCCAAGCACATATTATACAGAGATAAAATAGCCAAGAGATTCTTCATTGGTGTTCGTGTGCTTCAATAGATATGTTAATCGATGGAGTATTGCGATAGTTTGATGAAAATCAGTTGCTTTCTTCTATACTCATGTTTCTCAAAGAAAAATTCAATCATCCACATATCTGATAAACGGAATCTGATCAATAGGCCGGTTTAAAGCTGCCACAGGTTCCAGTTGAACTATCAATCATGTAGGTTTAATTATCTATCATAGATAGCAGTACAAATATGAAGGTTAGAAGGATGATTTATGGTTTTATCTGATATTGGAGAGTGATTAAGTACTTAATTCCTTAGTTTGACACCAAAGTACGCATATAGAGAAAAGAAAAAGAAAACTACGTCATATTCATTTAGAATAAATAACTACGGTTCATGTCAAGAATATCCTTTAGAAAATGTCCTCAGACAAAATATCCTTTTTTGATCTTCACGTGTGTATCCATGCAGGAGCATGAAAAACAAAAGGGTATTTTCTAAACGATGTTCTTGACGTGAATCAATAATTACTGTATCATTTCCCTTTTCTTTTCTCTATATGCGTACTTTGGTGTCAAACTAAGGAATTAAGTACTTAATCACTCTCCAATATCAGATAAAACCATAAATGATCCTTCTAACCTTCATATTTGTACTGCTATCTATGATAGATAATTAAACCTACATGATTGATAGTTCAACTGGAACCTGTGGCAGCTTTAAACCGGCCTATTGATCAGATTCCGTTTATCAGATATGTGGATGATTGAATTTTTCTTTGAGAAACATGAGTATAGAAGAAAGCAACTGATTTTCATCAAACTATCGCAATACTCCATCGATTAACATATCTATTGAAGCACGCGAACAACAATGAAGAATCTTTTGGTCATTTTTTTTCTCTGTATATTTGCTTGGTTAGTACATATTCTCACGAAAGCAAACATGCGGTAAAATCAAAGACAGATGCAAAAGCTAGAAGCTCTATGTTAGATGCTCCATCATAAATATCAATTGATCCTATTAACGCGGACGCAAACGTGCCACTGCTTGTAAACAGCGAAAATATTCATATTCACAAGTTATAGATAATGGTTCTTGATGATATTATTCTGTTTCCAATGCTAATTTATTTAGGCATTGAACCATTCTGTGCTGGTGATTGTAAGTATTGCACAGAGAAGGGTGCACAGTGTTTCCAAAATTAGAGTGAAGGTGTCTGGTGCATGTTCGATGACAAAGTTTGCTGTTGTACAAAAAGGATGCAAATCAAATGTGAACTCGAAACGATAAATGAAGAGCTGACACTGAAAGTGCAGAATAAGCAATTTATATGGAAATTATAGAGTGGCTTGTTCTGGAATTTCTCACAGAACATTTCATCGGATTCGTAGGACTTAACATGAAGAATCAACCTATTTTCCGTTGTTTATTTCTCTTCACTCTTTTTATTAATGAGTCTCCGTAGAGAATTACTCGAAAAATCCTGACATTTTTTAAAAAATATTGAGCAATAAATTTGTCTTAAACTTTTTGAACATGTTGTTCTCCTGTTTAAGCATAGATGAAAAGAAGGAAGATGAGTAGATTGATAAATGTAAATATATGACGTTGTTTACACAGGAGATAGGTACAAAAGCCGAGCGTAGGTGACTCTTTTTCGCTACACATTCACATAGTTACGTTTAGCTAAAACGACGTCTCAAAATTTGTGAATATTCACATATGAGACAAACTCGAAAACACCGTCGTAGATTCAGGTAGACCCACGAAATTTGTGCAGAGATCAGTCTAGAAGATTAACAAACCAGAAATGTTACTTACTGAACTTCTTCAACGTTATTTTCTTAACAGTGCTATACAGATATTTTTGAAACAAGGAACGCTGGTCGATACATAATAGATCTACCTCTCACTCCATCATAACATGTTCTCATTTACTTGATGCGTTAGGGAAAAACGTGGAATGTCAACGGCAATCTGAAAAAACCGACGTTTTAAATCAAGTAGAAGTGCTCGTCACCTAGCTTGCCGTCAACTTTTGACCGAACAACGACTACTTGATCGTCAAATGACCGGTCCGTTGACACGGAATGGATTAGTAAAAAATACCATCCAAGCAGTAATAACATTACTTCTTCGAAACCATTCGGTACGACTATTCTAACATGAATTATGTACTGTTTTGCTTTTCTCTGGTTGAGTTTCTGTTTGTTTGTGACAATCTTTACACAATATCGTCGACAAGACAGAGTATATGATGCTGAAGCGATGTTAGTAGTTTAAAAAAAACGAAGCTCATCTTAAAAATTGTATTCCAATTACTCATAGAGAGGACCTGATAAATTAACCATAGCATGTAGTGAATCCGAAAGTAAATGTGACATTTTCAAAATACATAAACTATCAAGACAACAAAGGCATATATCCACGTGTAATTAAAAACTTTATTACATTAGTGTGCTAAAATAAACTGTTCCCTAAACACAGAACATATGTATCTAGAAATTTGTTTCACAGCCTTTCTAAAGAAATCTCATGAAACTTATTTAACTCGTCGTCGTTGTTATATCATTGAATATAATTGATTTTCAGTACATCCAAGTCGATACTGATGAACAGCGGAGCCCTCACCTCCTCTGTAATTTCCATGGAAGCGAAATAATGATCTAAGCTCTGGATTATCCTCCAACAAAACCTCGCAAAAATTTGGATGGCGTTGAGGAGCAACACATCAAAAGTAATACTAGTACACTGCACATGCGTATTATAATTGCACTTGATTCGATGAATTTCATCAGCAACAATGCACGAACATCTTCACAAACAGTACATAGGACTCTATACGTGTTTGTTTGCATGTATAGATGGACAGAATATGTTTTATGGATTATAGTTCTCACTGTCTCCAAGTCGTAATTTTATTTGTTGAGAACATTTTCCTATTGTGCTGCTTCTATGGAAAACACACAGAAAATGAGAAATGTATCACTTAAACCATACTGGGAGAGCATGTTTTTCTCTTTTGGACACTAAGATGGTTTTGATCAAAAGAACTTCCTTTCCAACCAGACTATATGTTTTCTGCAGTTTTCTTCATACTCGGCGAACACTACATTAAAATGCGTTCCAACGATCTTTTTTCCATATAGAGCAGACTAACTGACAAAGATACAGGAAGAAAACTTCTCATACCAAGACACTGTTCAACTCAGCCATTTCAACGAATATTCAGTTTATACGCCAGCAACACCATTTTCGTTCTTGGAGTCATCGGAAATATTGTCAGCATTCTCGTCTTCACCAGACTCAAACTCTTTCGTGGTAATCGATGTGCATTCTATCTCACTGTCGAGAGTATAGCAAATATCTATCTCATCTGCCTTGTTGAAGTTCTCATCCTCGTGTCAGACATAGCTCAAATCAATCTCGCTAACACATCGATCATATGGTGTAAGCTGCAGACAACATTAGGTCAGCCTGCTCGACTCTTCATCGGCTCCATTATTTGTTTCGAAGCACCGTGGATCAATATCTTTCTACACATTACCGGCTCTATCTGGTTCGTCGTCAGATGACAGCAATGATCTTTGCACGAGTGATGATGTTTGTTGTTCTATCACTTCCATACACAATCTTTCGAATCTATCTGTTGAATCTGAACGGATTGGTGATAGGCACGATTCACAATGCAATCAATCAGTTGGTGACGGTATTAGTGAATGCACTTCTTTCGTGTAACTTTTCGGTAAGAGCATTTAAGAATGATTGATGTGCGATGTTTTATGTATTTGTGACAGTATCATCACGATTTCGTCGACAAGTGAAGTATGCGTTGGTCAAACTATACTTACTATCAATGAAACAGTGCTGTCAGTCCGACGAAAAAATGATTCATCCGATGAATGATGGTTTTATGACATAAGGGAATAAAACTGCTGTGTGGTCACATCTGTTGAGAACAGTTCAAACAGGTACGCATAATCCTGATTTAACAAGAAAGCGGAGGAGAACGGCAAAATCAAAATGTGTTTCAAAAGAGCATTTGGGATGTCATATATTTAGAAGATTACTAAGATGAAATGATTGCAAAAATAATGATTAAAGAGAAGTCGTGATTTTTACAGATTTATTAGCTTAAAAATAATTTTTCTAAATGAGTATTTTTTATTGCGTGCTTTTTCGGGGCATGAGAGCGCGAGAAAGATGAAACATGCTGAACTTCACTGCTACACATTTGTAGCATAATTATGGGGAAAACTTTCAAAGTTCAATCTGCTCTCTTCTTACCGGCAGGTCTCATATACAAATGGAGCGTCATAGTTTGTGTGAAGGCACTTCTAGTATTACACTTATAATCCTGAACCGTACGGATGCCATCCAGTGAAATCTAAAGCTCATCAAAAACCATGCGATCTATTAGTAACCGAAGGTGATTTTGGCATATTTCTTCCTAACGGAAGGATTTAGCTTAGATTCCTAGGGATATCAGGTTAGATTGATTAAAATTTATGAAAATCCATCGGAAGATGCTGTGCGTTGATAGATTCATCATAATCGATGAAAAGCTAATAAGCTCTTCACAAAAGCTCAAGTAATATAGAAGATGAATTCTGAGGAATGTCAAGATCCGCTTCTCCTCTCGGATTTTGTCTTCAAAGGACATGCGATGCATGAAGATTGATGAAATAACATTTTACGCATAGAATTAAAGTTGTGTGTTTTAAATTTGTTTAATGGAAACGAGTTTTCTCAAGATCGATGAAGTCACTCTGTGAATTAATGGTATTTTCTCGTCTAAAAGTTCATAGTATAAAAAGCATGCCCGAATGTATTTATCAAACTGACTATACTGCGTGACAAACGGGAGGCGATAATCAAGAATCCAGAAGAACTGATAATACTCATCCGCTTTACTTTTTAAGAACGTGCGCGTCTAAGATAGTAAGAGAGAAAAAGTATTAATCTACAACGCAAAATAAAAGCGTGAAAGAATAATATTTTACAATGTTACGGCTAAATATTTTTGCAATCAAAGAAAATTCATACAGAATTTTTCCAAAAATACGCGGGCGTGATTATATCACTGTTTCTATCGCTTTTCGGAAAAGAACTTCCTCCATACGAGCAAGTTTTCCCTATCGGTTCCATTAGACGTAACAGCACCATGTATTTGATTGTTGTTCGCTTGAAGACAATTGTACTTATAACCTTGCCACCATAAATAAATATAGAGCACAAAATCTCACTCTTATTCAATGGAATATTCACGCCCATCTGTGCACTTAAATGTATGGATGACATTCCATAGAACATTACTTTCATATATATGCATCTCCATTGTGAACCGCTTCTAAAAACCTATATTTAAGCGTTCATTTGAATCTTCCATGATAATTCTTGTATCACAATGTTTTCTTCTATTGAAGACGAACAAAAGAACAACATCATTTCATCGCTCAACAGACCGTGCTAAACTATAATGATACATCCTGCCTGCGAGGAATTTTGATAGGAAGAAGATTAGTGATATATGAAGAATTTACGGACGGCTTTTTCTTTTTCTCTCATATCCATTCTTTTTAAATAATAGAATCTATGGTATTTCGAGACGATCTTCTCTTCATAAAACACGAGCTAATTAAGCAAGAAAGCTGAGCGGCAGTCTCGTATTCATACATAGTGCCGATCTCAGCCATGTCAGCATCATCTTTGGTAATTAAGATTCAACAATTTCAACGAATATTCAATTTATACGCCAGCAACACCATTTTCGTTCTTGGAATCTTCGGAAATATTGTCAACATTCTCGTCTTCACCAGACTCAAACTCTTTCGTGGTAATCGATGTGCATTCTATCTCACTGTTGAGAGTATAGTAAATATCTATCTCATCTGCCTTGTTGAAGTTCTCATCCTCGTGTCAGACATAGCTCAAATTAATCTCGCTAACACATCGGTCATATGGTGTAAGCTGCAGACAACATTAGGTCAGCCTGCTCGACTCTTCATCGGCTCCATTATTTGTTTCGAAGCACTGGATCAATATCTTTCTACACATTACCGACTCCATCTGCGCCAACTGTCCACTTTTGCACTTGCACAAATTTCCATCATTGCAGTGAGCTTCGTATGGATACTTCAAAGTATTCCATATATCATTTTCTATGACATTGTTCCCTCCTTTGGCTGCATCATCACTAATCAGTCTTTGGTTTACTACTATTCATACGTTTATTACATCTTTCTCAATGGCTTGTTACCTATCTGCACTGCATCTGTGTTCAGTTTGTTGGCTTATCGAAATGTTCGCCATATAATTCGTCGTCAACTGGCAATCGAAAGACGCCGACTCGATCGTCAAATGACAGCAATGATCTTCGCGCGAGTGATAATGTTTGTTGTTCTATCACTTCCATACACAATCTTTCGAATCTATCTGTTGAATCTGAACGGATTGGTGATAGGCACGATTCACAATGCAATCAATCAGTTGGTGACGGTATTAGTGAATGCACTTCTTTCGTGTAACTTTTCGGTAAGAGCATTTAAGAATGATTGATGTGCGATGTTTATGTGTTTGTAGCTGAGCTTCTATGTATTTGTGACAATATCATCACGATTTCGTCGGCAAGTGCGACAATTATTATTAAGGCAATGCTGGAGATCAATGAAGCGTTGTCTTCATCTTGACTTAAATTCTGTTCGACCTATAGGCGTCATATCTGATACATCTGATTGGCAAAGTCAGTAATGGAGATAGACGTTATATAGAACGACATTTGTTTTTGAAATTTTATGTGTTGATCACAAGTTGTGGCTGTTGACTCGTTACGAATGTAAATTATACTGGCGGTGCTGAATTAAAGATGAAAGGCTTTCTATTTAATGAATGTAGTGTTAGAAAACTAAAGTGGAAAGGGTTTAGGATATTTGTCGCAGTAGATTATCCTTTGATGAGTGATGCACAAGAAGAGTGAATATACAGGCCGTAGAAAATAAATAGATGAAAACTTTTTAATATTCATTTGGTTTGCTTTCTTTTGTTAAGCAGTCATTGGATTTTTATGGCACAAAATGGTTGTTTGCACAGGATAAACCAAACGACGAACTCTGCGTCGAATCAACGTCCTGCATAGTATATAAACTATTATGTTTGATGTATCAGATTGTTCACAATTGTAAAAATTGCCTTTGTTTGAAGCTTATTGCAGTAACGATCTCGCAAATTATACTTCCATCGGGCAAACTGTAGCGAAATATATAAAACAGAGCATAGTAAATGCTAGCTTTTTCAAGAAAAGATTATATCTAATACCATAAGAATTCCAAGATACTCTTTAGCTATAACCCTTGTAGCCTATTTTTTGCCATTGCGGCGCAGTCTTGCATAGATGCGGTGAAAAATGCGCAATTACAGGTCAAAATTCGATCGCAGTAGAATACATGGGAAATGAAAACAAATGTGTGAACATTTATGAAGAATGAATCCACGAGAAAACGAATGAGAATTGATTTGGATTTCAAAAATCAACAATTTGTGTAATATATGTAAAAGAGACAAACTCGTTGTTCAGACTTGTGATCATCTCGATTTTTTAAAATGAATACATTTAGCAGATGCTAATACGTTTGAAAATGATCGAATTGTTAAACTTTCCTGTAATGCAAGACAGTTTAGTCGAAAACAATTTAAAAATTAAAAGTTTATAAAAGTTTCATGTATCCAACTTTATTTATTACAAACACATATCCGAATTAGTTTCTAGAGGAGCAGTGAAGGAATGAACGGAAAGATACAAAGTACAAATGGCAGATAGAGCACTGTTATCCATGATATTCTGATGGTTATACTTTTTATATTGGGCGAAAACTAAAAACAGATATTCAAGCTTTCGTGTTCGATCTAAGCACTTACAAAGTACGAGATTATAAAATGCTTTGTCGATAGGAGTTAATTTTAAAACGGATATGATCTCTGCACTACCGTTCTTCAAGCTTTAAACAACTTCTATTACAGGATGCCAACACCAGAAATTTTTACGTAAAATATATCCCAATGGGGAGACTATTTGCATTGACTATTAAGGTGCAGTATCTTCACAGGGCAAATCGAAGTAAAAGTTGCTGTTTTTTATAAGTTTCTTAATTGCGAACTGCGACGAATACTTTGTTGGAATCATAACGCGGAACCAAAGGCAAATGATCATTAATAATATCGTCATTGCAGCTGTTTATCAAATAAAAAATACCGCTGCAGCTTGTTTTCAAGGGCGGAATGAACTCTTGTATTCAGAACCAATTTATAGAAAGTTAATTTCGTTCGAAGTTCAAGAAAAAGAGTAATTCTAATTACTGTCCCATAGCATGTATAATCCTGTACTGGTGAATAGATGACGAAATGATGTAATTATCTTAGCCAAATCAAGAAAATACGTTGAATACATCGAATTTTTTCAGCTATAAACGAATAATCATAAAAGCATCATTGGCCAGACCATGGTAATATTACCGCGCGTTTTTTATAATCAACACCTTAAATTTAAAAAAAAAACAAGACATGATCGATAGTACTAGAATTACTTCCATTTATTTTGTCAAGGTGAAACATCAACTTTCTGCATCTAAAGTAAACTCAGAATGTTATTTCTTTACTCCACAGATCTCATTCTATCACCGAATTATAAAGTCAAGTGTCGCTCTCACACTGATCTTACCTAGCTGAGGTGTGTATTTTTAAGTATTTCTCCTAACCATTATGACAGTTGATATTATTTAGCGTAGCTAATATTCCATTTATACTTCTTCAAAAGATCGACGACAAATTAAAGTGAAGTACAGATGGTTGTAAATCATGGCAATGTTGACTATCTTTGCATATATAGCTTCATGTGGACAATGGAAGTTACTGACGTTCAATAGCGAAAGAAGCTGTTTGTTTTGCATAACTGTAGTTTTTCTTATTATAGTATTTCGTTGGCTAACATCATTATCTTTGATTTATCCATACAGCATAGTATTGATGCGAACTGTCAGTGAGTTTAGTACTCGTAGGTCTATACCTAACATACTATACTTACAAGACCAGTAAGCATTCTTTTGATTTATAGAGCTTCACTGAATTGAACGTGGTGTCGCACATTTATTGCGCTCAATTAATAAATTACGATGTTTTCGTTCTCGATTCTGCAAAAAACCTAAAACTAATGAGGTAGAAGTTACCTGTTCTATCTAAAAATGTATTATCAGAACTGAAAATTGATCGAAATTCATGTTAGTTCTCTTTCTATTTTTTATTTCCAAAGAAACACAAATAATTTCTCTCGAGACACGAGCAATAACAGAACGTAGGAAAAGCTCGTTTACTATACATCACGTAGACTGATCGGCGAATAGTTAACAGTTCTCTGCCCACTGATGCTGCCATTTAACATAATCACAGAGGATCCTATCTTTCTCACAATTTTTATTCAGAATATTATCCATTAAAATTTGAGCATTTTGAATTGTATCTGTGTTAGTTTGACTATTGATTTTTGGTAATCGACGACGAAATGTAGCCGTAGAAAGACGTGGTAGAATATTCGCAATACGCTTTGATGAATATACATTAGCTAAATGAGTAACTAAAGTGTCTTCATAGGTTTTAATCATAGCTTTTTGTCCAATAGGTGTTAGAGTGGATGAAAACTGATAGGATGATTTTATCTTAGCTTTATCATCAATAGAGTAGGATCGACGAAGGATTGATTTCGGCATTGCTTCTTCTTGTCTACGAGTACGATCGATTAACTAAAAAGATTGTATTTATAGATATAGCCAATAAAAAGAAAGAAGCTTTCCGTCAAATACTTTAAGAGCTTGAAGATAATCGATATCAGGTTCTTTCGGTTTTTGAATAGTCGGTAAGATAGTCTGTTGTCGTCTTCGAGGCGATCCATTCATACAGGTGGCTCCTCTTTGAATCACTGGTGTTGTTTTAGTCTTTCTTATTCTTTGTGCCTGTTCTCGATTCATTGATTTGATTTTATGAGGAAAAAATGTAAGAGAAATCGAGTGAAGTAGTCGATTCTCATCAATCGAGAATGTAAAAACAAAAAGCGAACGATAGACAGAGCAAGAAAAAACAAATCGATTTTAACAAAGAAAGTAAAAGAAAATCATTGTTTATGTTAGTTAGAAGAAAAGAGTTTATCGATTTTATGTTAAATTACCATCATTGCCAAATGTTGTTCTTCTTTTTCTTCTCTAATTCAACACTCCTTTCGTACTTTATTTTTGCTAGTCATAAACGTCTCGAACGCGCTTCGTTTACGATCATTAGAAAATTCTGTCTTGTGCATAGATGACGCTAGTATTGCGAGTCATTTTTTATATTTATTTTTGGAGGTCAATTCAATGTCTTTGATTGGATCGAAAGCGTTGAAGAGAAAGAAGAATGAATGAGTTGATCGTGATACGGTTGATTTGATTTAATTTAGGTAAAAGATCTGTTTTATTTGGATAGAGTTTTATTGTTAACATGGAACGTCAATCGACGACATTTATTCTTATGAAAATACTTCGAGATTTAAGTTATAACACCAATGTTGAAGTATGTCATTTTTTGTTGTTGAATTCTTTACCATTCTGTTTTTGACACGCGTTATCTTTCGTCAGGCTCACGAACAACAACGTCGTTTTGTTAAAGAACGCTTTCAACGTTCGAATAAAAATATCGAACGTTGCATACAAACATCATCAACAGATCTGACAGAATTAATGGTCAATTATTCGGATATTTACACTTCAATTGAACAATCGAAACTTCGAGTGGAAAATGTTCGTGAACGTTTACGTGAGTGTAAAAACTTACTACTATTAAAACGGCAAGATATACGCAAGCTATGGATATTATCGTCAGAACAAAATGCTCTCGTTCAAATTTATGATAATTTAAGCGAATTAAAGTCTGTTCCATCGCGCCTACAGTTTTATCTAAGTAAACAATTATATATTCATGCTTCACTCCTGCTGATTCGCGCACGGGAATGTCAAGAATTACGTTTAATTAATGGCTTGGTTGACACTGATATCCGAATAAAAGAAGAACGTGTAACATTAGAAGATCAATTACGTTTTCAATTGATCGATCAGTTATTCGATAAACCTTGTCGAGATATCCTTGGAAATAAAACCTTATCGGCAACAGCAAGTAAAACAGATCAAAATACATTGAAACGTCTCAGAGAAAATCGCCTTCTACGAAAGCAACTCGATCAAGAATTCGAAGAAGGAAAACTCAAGCTCGAATCTCATTCGCTAGCTATCATACCGGATAAATATATGCTAGTCGACATTCGTCAACAAGCGCCAGATTTATACCTTGATGTTCTATTGCAATCATTATCAGTTCTTTCGAACCTTAACGAAACACTTGATTTCATACAAAAACAATTACCCGAGCAATTCTATCGATGTGTGTTACGAGCGACTCAACATATAATCGATTCGAACTACATGTCAAATAACAATTCCAATCAAAATCTAACAGTGAATAATCCCGATTGTCTTCGAGATTTATTAGAAACTTGCTACGAGCAATTCAAACTTGTGATTAAAACATTCGAACATCTATTAAGTACGTTGAAACAAATCCAAGAACACCAATCGCCCGTTCAAATCCAACAAGACGAATATTTGAAGTCATGTCAACAGCGTGGTTCGTAGTTCTCTCTTGCCTCTTTCAATCACTTAACTGATCTCTCTTTAGGTCAAAAGCCATCAGCAGTCCCATTTGAAATTCCTTTTATTTTCTCTATCGAACTTCTCTGGGAAACTTTACAACAAGTTCTCAGCGATGTTTTGAATGAATATATTGACTATCATAATACAATGAATACGTTAACAACGAATTCATCGTCGATATCGGACGCAACTGAATACGTCGATCGTCCGTCGTTGATTGATTTTTCTCAATACTTAACAAAAAAAGCACCGGCACGTCCTCAGCAAATTCCACGTATCTTTGCTTTTTCTCAATCGGCGCAATTTAATTCAATGATCTCGTACTTACAAGAACAAAATCGTTTCGTTATCGAACAGAAATCTTCGACAACCAAAACGCCTACCATTGCTTACAAACAATATGTCTGTAAACCGAACTATCGCAATGTTACCGTTGTGCACGATGTTCTTCAACGCATCATTGAAGACATCGATATGAATTACAAGTTGCATCCAACTAAACGTACACTCGATCGGTGAGTTTCATTCAGACTTAAATATCGCTAAGAAAAGTTTTTCCTCTTAGAAAATTAACTGATTTCATTCGTGATTGTTTCATTGGTCGTGTTATTAAAGATATACGTGAATCTGCTCAATTGTCTTCAACTTCTTCGACAATTGCTGATCAAAATCGTCTTGTCGAATTAATTCCATTAGTTTTACAAAAACAGCTGCAATTACCTACACCAATTCTTCAAACATCTTATTTAATCTTCAAATCTTGTGAAGAATTATGTGCATTAGTGAAATGTCTTCCGACGTACGCTGATGACTTTTGTCAAGCAATTGCTGACTTACTTTTCAATCACCGTGAATCTTGTAATAAAACATTCCTTTCCATTGTCGAAAAAGTAGATTCAACGGGCATTTCAATCTATTCGAATGAATGGGTTAAAGATCCGGATATTAATCGACATTTACGAACATTACCCGCATTTGATACATTTATTCGAACGACTAGACAACAACAGTTCAAAATTGATGAAGAACGTGAGAACGTGGACAATATCCGATTCCGCCAAACAAAAGAAACTGAAACGCTATTCATCAATCTTAGTCCAAAGGAAATGAATCCAGATGATATTTGTACGAATTATAAACACATCATGATCTTAGCAACTATTCATGAGAGTCTAGATTGGTTATATGTTAATTTGTTACACTACTTCGATATCTTAGATAGATGTCTAATCGATCCAAAACATTTAGATGCGTTAACACAGACTACAGGTAGAAGCAGGTTAATTTCCTAGGAAGAGATCATTATTGATAGTTCTTATATTTTAGTCACCTCTGCTTTTCCATCGCGATCGGTCAAACAGACTTTTTCCAAGTATGACCAATTGAAACTTTCTCGTGCAAACTTAGAAATGTTGTCAAGTGCAATGAAAACGATTTTCACTCTCTCCTACGACATTCTACTTGTTCTATTCCTCGAAGTTCGTGTTCATTGCTTCTATCATTCATCGTTACTGTTCAACAATTCACTGATGTACTCCTATGCAGTCGATTCTGATCCCGATGAGAACATTATAACTCTGAATCGTGATTTAACACGCCTACAAGAAACCCTGCGATCATCATTAACCGAAAAAAAGTTCACATTCATTCTCCAAGGCATTGGCCTTGTTTTAGCCACAATAATGATTCGGTCAGCACCACGTTTTCATCGTATCAGCGAATCAGGTATCACCAAAATGTGTCGCAATATATTCACCCTTGAGCAAACTTTGGCACAAACTCGAACAGTCGGAGATGCGGAACTGATGCGTGCACATCACTATTACGAGTTATTGTACACAACCAAACCCGAAGAAATTCTTAATTCAATTGAAGAACATGGACCTCAGTATAGTGAGCAGGACT
Source organism: Adineta ricciae (assembly GCA_905250025.1). Lineage (NCBI taxonomy): Eukaryota > Metazoa > Rotifera > Eurotatoria > Adinetida > Adinetidae > Adineta > Adineta ricciae. The sequence continues at coordinate 25,773 of CAJNOJ010000186.1, forward strand.
ATATTAATTTATTACAGTTACAACATCGAAGTTTCCTTGCGAATGATCGTGGAAACTTTGATTTGAGTAAATATGAAGCTTTGATTCGTAATCTCTTACGTCCAAAGCCCGAAGCCAGTAATTAGAAACATTGAACATTCCATGTTTTTTGTGTTTTTTTTTTAAATCTATGATCAGTTCTCAATATTCTTATTGCAATATTTTGCATTTATTTATTTTTCAGATCTTTTTAAAAAAATCGACAATGGGATTTTCGTTGTACAGTCTTATCGAAGCTGCTCTCCTCTGCGTCAATGCAGTGGCCATCTTAAACGAACAACGATTTCTTTCTCGAAGTAAGCCTTTATTTTCTGCAATTATCTTTAGAAGAAATCTATGTGCTTAGTAAGTGGTAATGCGAATAATCAAAACTATCCAGGTGCTGGTGGCTATGGTATGGAACATCAAAACACGGGTGGAGCTAAGCAACAATTGTTAACATTGATCCGGTCGGTTCGGACTGTTATGAGAAGTAAAGGAATTTTCGTTTATGTTATGAAAACTTTCGAATTGTTTTCTTTCTAGTTCCATTGATTGCATTCAATATTGTAACGATTATTTTCTTGATTTTATTTGGATAAACTTGTTGTGTGTGTTTTTAAAACATTGTCTGACCTTTTGTTTTTGTTTTAGATCATGTCAGTTATTACAGGAGATTCGCCGTTAAATTTAGAAAAAGATGTCGAACGAGCTATTGTGTTACTTGATCGTCTCCGTACGACAAGCGAAATTCCCGAAGCGAAGTTAACAGAACTACAACGAATTTTACAAAGTGACTTTTTTCACGCTGTCTTAGAAGTTTACGAAAAGCTCTATGAAACTGTCGAAATCACGGGTTCACCAGAAGTTCGAGCGAATGCAACGGCAAAAGCCACGGTAAGTAATGGAAAGAAAATTCTCTTTTCACATCAACGAAGTTTCAATTGATCTAGGTTGCTGCGTTTGCTGCTAGTGAAGGTCATGCTCATCCTCGAGTCGTTGAACTACCTAAAACAACTGAAGGACTGGGCTTTAACGTCATGGGTGGACGAGAACAGAATTCTCCGGTTTACATTTCGCGTATAATTCCAAATAGTGTTGCGTGGAAACATGGTGGTTTGAAAAAAGGTGACCAACTATTATCTGTCAATGGTGTCTCAGTGGAAAACGAATATCATGAAAAAGCGGTCGAGTTGCTGAAACAAGCACAAGGAAGTGTCAAATTGGTCGTTCGCTACTCTCCGCAAGTTTTAATCGAAATGGAAAATCGTTTTGAGAAACAAAAAGCAGCGAAAAAACCGGCCGCATCACCTGTAAATAAATAAATCCGTTCATTCCTCTATATGCCGATCTTCTGTTGTACATAATTAATTGATCGTTTTCACTTTGTAGTTCATGATAGCTATTTGTCATATACTAATAATCTCATTGTTTTCTCATCTATTGATATCTTATCTGTAGAATGTCATATTATTTCAATAAAGTTTTTCTTGTCTCGCATAGCTTTCGACTTATGATTTATCGTTTTTATTGAACCTAGTGTAACTTTTCGCGGTTGTAATCGATCGTTAGGTCCTGAACATCAATAGATTCGAAATCCTGGTCAGATAAGGTGACTGAGAACGATTTCTCGACTGAAATGCTATTGTAGTACTCGCTGTACAGCATCGTTTACGATTTAACCGAATCCGCGATAGAGGTCACTCGTATACAATATATGCGTGTCTAATTCTCGCGATACGATGTGTGATTACCATGGAAAGATCAAAAAAAATCTGTACAGAAAAAAATTACCGTTTAGTGATTTTGAAAAAATCGTCATTCTCAATCATCCATCTAAATAAACAATGTTGTACAATCGTCGATTTTGTTTGATAAACACTGAATGGATATTGGATACGGTTTAAGTATCGAATAAAATAGCAAGAAAAGAAGAAAAAAAAAGGCGAGAAAGAAGACAGATAAATGTAACCATGACTTTTTCCTTTTCTTCTTCCGTTCTATTTTGGGAAGAATCTCACCGATGACTTCTTCGGCTAATTTCAGATATTATTTATTGAAAAATGGCATCAACGATCGAACCTGAAGCCAATACGGACAAATTGTCAGAGGAGAATCAAGTTACAACACAAGAAACAGATGAAACTCCGTCAACGACAACTCGGACAGCTGGACAAACAGCAATTGGTGCGAAGCTTGTAAAGAAACTTGAAACGCTCGGTATGTGTTCTTCGATTGACTGAATATTTCGTTCGACTTTGATAAATTTCAGCAGCAAATTCCAAAGAAAACAAACAAACCAATGGGAAAAGTTCATCAAATGCAACTAATGAATCAGAAGCACGTCGAAATATCAACAAAACTGCTAGTATGTTTGCTGATTCTTACTTTCCTTTGTAAGAGTTTCTTCGACTTTAGAAAATTTACTCAAAACTCTGACTGATGAAGATCCACAAAAGAATCTTTCAACATTAGCAACCAAATTAGCTGAACTACAAGAGCAAAACCGTTCGATTCAGGGCAAAATTCATGATTTTGAAAAGAAATCCGTCGTCCTTATGCGCGAAAGAGACCAAGTCTTGATGGAAAATGGAAGAATATCCGCTTCGAAGAGCAAATTGGAAAGTTTATGTCGAGAACTTCATCAACATAATCAACAGATTCGAGTAGGAGGACGTTTTGTCATTGGAATGGAATTGAATTGAAGCTCTTACTTTCAGGACGAAAATATCCAACGGCAACAAGATGATGAAACTAAACGTCGGGAATTAGCAACGAAATTTCAAGTAGGTCCTTACTGATTCGTTTCGTTCGATTGCATTGGATGATTTAGACAACCATCGATGAAATTGCATCGCAATTATCAAATTATAGCGAAAAATCGACGTCATTGCGTGATCAAAACGCTCAATTATCGGAACAATTAGCCTCGGTCATTAAAGATTATGAACTTCGTGAAAAGGTAAACTTGCTTCTCTTCATTGTTGAACACTCCGAATCTTTGCTCATAGGAAATCCAAGAAGCATTGAAGAACAAAGAAGCAGAGTTACGTCTAGCTGAAACAGCTCTTGAACAAAGTCGAGTCGTACTCGCTGAACGAACGGACTTGATCAAACAAGAACGACAAGGCGTAAGTTACGAATGTTTCGTCTTTTCTCACGCAGTTCTCGTTCAATTGATTTGCAGAGTGAATCCGAGCAATTGTTATTGTACAGAAAATGTCAGGAATTGGCTGCTTCGGAGCTTAGTCTTCGTTCGCAATTGACTGTCTATGCAGAACGTTATCAAGAATTTCAAAATGCTATCGAACAGAGCAATCAAATGGTCACGTCGTGTGATACTCAAATCCAGAAAATGCAGGAGAAAATCAAAAGATTAGAAAAAGAAAGAAATGAATTTCGGCAACGATGGGAAGCGGCGGAAGCTAATCAACGGAAAGCCAATGATGACGTATGAGAGAAACATCTCTTTTATAATACATTCGAATTTTTCTAGATGAAATTATTGGAAAAAGAAAAACGACAAGCAGATATTAAACTCGATAAACTCGATCGACTATGTCGAGCTTTACAACAAGAACGGTCGGACTTACAGGCAACGATCAAAAACTTGACAAAGTCTTCATTTAAGAATGAAACATCCATTCTGTCGACTGGTAGGTATTTCCTCTGTTTTCCGAATCTCCTACTGAAGTATGTCTTTTAGTTACTCCATCGTCATCCGAAACTAATGAAAACGCATCACCTAATCTCTATGGTTAGGCTTATTTTCTGTTATTGCTCTATATAAAGAATATGCTTGTTTAATTTAGATAGTGAATTAGGCCGTATCGCTAAAACAGTTGATTAATTTGCGTATGTGTGTGTGTGTGTGCGTTGAAATGATAATAGCTCAAACATTGGCTCCTTTTTTTCTTTTATCTATCCAATTTAGTGCTGTGTTTTCTTTTCTACCAATGTAAAACTCTGTTTTTCTTTCACTTACGTAGTTGTGATACATGTTCACACTCGTCTTTCTATGCATGTAATAAAGAAGAGCGCGGGAGCAAAGGTAGTTTTATTCATCGAGCTGTAAACAAAGGAACATAAACTATTCTCATTCGTTTTTGAGTAAAATGTGTGAGCAGTTGTGTCTATGTAGCAGTTTTGTGTAGTGTAGAGTACTTTATCGGACATTTATCACGTAATTTTTCGATACCATCGAGAATTCCCCGTTGATGCCCTTTATTCTGAATACCATATCCTGAAAGTACTTTATCATCTATGCAATTGAGCAACCAATAACCATCGACGCCGTAGTATTTGAAGAGTTTGGCATATGTTACATATTCATCGCCGAGTCCTTTGACCCATTCGCATACATCCGCAACAGAATTGAGACGATCATGGAAATAAAGTCCTGGAAGGAATGAAATAAGAAATATTTATTGAAGGAACGATCCGCTTACGCTGCGGTTGAAGTTCAAGATTTTTTAAGTCTGATGATTTCGGACGGTAGATACTGGGTGGTTCATGTACAGTCGGACGTTTTACAGTCGAACTGTTTTCCACAACAGTCTTACCACGAAGTCGAGGACGCTCGTCAGGTACGTCCAAAGTTGAACTGTTTTCCACAACGGTTTTACCACGAGGTCGAGGACCTTCATCAGATATGTTCGAAGCTAAGCTGTCCTGAACGAAAGAACGACGTCGTGGCCGGGCATCATCTTGAGGATCGAATAAAGATGGATTGGTCGCCGGTGCCAAGTTCTTTGGTGACCATCGTTGACCTTCGTATGTAAGCCATTTGCTTAAACAGGCGATAAACTGATTTGCATAAACTTGTTCCACCCAATGTGAAGGAAGTTTCTTGTAACCGTAATAAGCTCCTGCCAATTGCCCATAGATCGCTGCTGTTGTATCGGTATCGTCGCCTAGATTAACAGCTGCAAGCACACCTGTTTCAAACGAGTCTTTATCGGACCAAAATGCCCACAATGCGGCTTCCAACGCAGCAACAATATACCCTTTTCCTCGAATTCCTGCGTCGTAGCCTCGCTCTTTCTTGTATGATCCACTTGCAACACGTAGAACATCTGCATGCAACGGTTTATTTCCAAACCATTCTTTATGTTCCTCGCAGAAATTCTCTGAAAGCAGTTGTTTCTTATTCGCACCGCGGACAGCTGCAACGATCAAAGCACCATAATAACGACATGCGTCGTATGCTTTCTGATCCCCATGTGTAATTTCTCCACTGTGTCCAGAGTATTCAACAGCATAAATCGGATGCTTATAGAAGAATAGTGGCACTGGAGCCAGCCGCATCAGAGCTCCGTTTCCAGCTACACCTTCTTCACTACATTTGACTTTGAATTGATCAAGAATATCGAGATCCGATTGAAAGTCAACATCTTCGAAAGAAATGTGATATTTTTCGGCAAAGTTCCTTTGGCGTCTTTCAAATTCTAATAGAGAATGTTTTGTTGCTGAGCCAATATCAAAACACTTCCCTGTGGAAGACATGTAACCCTCCCGAAACCACCATTTGTATCGAACTAATTGATCATACGGATCGTAATCTTGCCGAACTATCAGAGAATTTGCAAGACAAAGCGCCATGGAAGTATCATCGGTGAACTGATATATAAATGACAAATCACATTTCACAGATTCTTAAACAACTTATCAAATCGTACCTGCCCTTTAGAAAGTCCCCAAGTACCACCACCTTGTAGGTCAGTTACGGGATGTTCTACTAGATATTCGTGAGGACGAAATTCGACGTGAGCACCGAGAGCATCACCCAAGGCCATGCCAACCATTGATCCGTGAATACGATCGAAGACACTGATGTCAAAGCTTTTCGGAGGATTTTCGAGTAATTTCTCTAATTGATCAGGTTTCATTATTGTTCCATCTGTATTATGTTGTTTATGAAGCCAAGCTTTTTCTAAGCGAATATTTTGTTAAAGATTCTTCTCATTCTTCAATTGAAAATTTCCTTATCTTTAATACCTGTTTGTCCTTGAGAAGCAAAAGAACTGTCTGTCGTAGCTGATGCCATTTCTACAACAGAAATAAATGATTTTGCAGATGAGAAGCTAATTTTACAATATGAATATTCAGATAATGTGAGTAAAAGTCTTCAACTTGGAGAACGGTAGGAAGTAGAAATACTGTTGATCGATGTTTATACTCTCATGTAAAACGTCTGAGTTACAAAGAGTAAAATAATAACTCACATGCGTATTTTTCAGTAAGTGAAGGTTGTCGTTGAATTGTTTTCTTTTTGCTCACCTTTGCATATATAAACCCTAACAAACAAACGGCACGGCTAGCGAAAGCGCATTATATTATACTCTCTCGTAATCAATCGGTGACTATTTCCGTGAAAGACAACGCTGATCTCAAAATATTTACCTATTCTAACAAGACTGATATTGTCCAAGATTAAACTAAAAAATCGTCGACATCTCAGCGACATAGATGTCACCATGTGCAGAAAGTTTTAGTAAATATCGTTGGTAAATTAGAACAAAGAACTGTACCGGATAATTTTGATATTTTCATTGGTTTTGTTCATATGAACATGCTTCAATCAAAGAAAACATCGATCTATCCAGATTTACCGCTTCCAGTGTATGTAATCGATCATTCCGAATGATTTTCTGCAATTGTTTAACTTTCACAGTGATAAATTGAATGTGCTTGATGGTCCAACAACGTGCACTGAGTGGCATCGTCTATGGTCGGCATTCGGCTTTAATGATCATCAATGGACGTCCCGTGCTACTAAAGTGGAAGAATACACTCGGGTATGATTCACAATTGAAAACTTCTTTTTTTTAAAAATTTGTTCCATTTAGAAACTACTTGCCGACAAACTCTTTCTTTACAAAGAACAATTAAATAAACGTCAGCAACTTCTTAGACAATCGCTTGATGATTACGAAGATCTTCTTCACCGAACTGGACTTGAGTCTTCCATTGAAGTATGTCCTATAAAAATGAGTTCAGAACTCTTGCTCATTATCAATTTAGACATCGTCGTTTGAAGGATTGAAATTAAAAGAGCAAGAAATTTATCTTGATAGAAAAATGCATGAATTATTAATGCATGAAGATCAACTGATTCGTCAACGAACTGAACTTGAAATTAAACAAAAGCATCTCTGTACATTACTTCACACAACTCCTATTGAGCCCGATAAAAGTTCGTTTTTTGTTGTTCGTTGATCTCTTTAGAAATCATTTCTATGTAGACATTCCTCTTTCACTTGTACAGATCAATCAAAATTTACAGGAACATGTAAAAATGCTCAGCGAGCTAAAAGTTCGAAATGATCATCTCATGTGTCATCTGTTTTCAAAATTCACCTTTCTAGGAATCACGCTTAGCTCAAGTTTCAACATATTACGTTAGACTGAAAGAGTATTCGGAGCTGTTAGAATGGACGCCATCGTCATCAACTGTTGAACATCTTCTTCTACAACAGTATGACGATTGTTTAACTGCAGATGATCTCAATGAAATCGAAATGACGATGCGTAAAGTGAGTTTTCGTTGAGAAATGTGACTGAAATCATTGTTTGATAATAATCTCAGTTAGAACATCGCATTGAAAATCAAAAAGCTCGCTTTTCCGCACTACATAATCAACTCGGACATCTCTATCGACGTTTGAAGAAAGATCCGAATAAAGATTATTGCTTGGCGTACAAAACCGGATGCGAACATATAAATGCATTTGTGATCAAACAAGTCAGATGAAAACTTTAAAGTGTTGGAATCGAAACAATGATTTTTTTATTTAGCTCGAGCACGAAATCGAATGTTGCCGAAGTGAACGCATGAAAAATGGCAAAGAATATTGTCAATCGATTCGGCAACAGATTGTTGATCTATTGGAGAAAGCGCATTTAAACATCGAAGAACGAGCGACTGTGGAAAAACTGGATTTCGGTACGAATGACATTTCGTTTGGAATTTTACATAGTATTAGATTCTTTTGATAGAAACTTTATCTCCAGAGTTACTTGATGCTTACGATACGGAATACGAACGTGTATCTGAACTGTACGAAAATCGTAAACAAGTTCTTGATGCATATCACAAATGGCTTTCTTTCTGGAATGATTTTGTCACATTTACGGTTTGTTCAATTCGCCATCTCTTTTCGTTTAAATTACATGGAGAAAATGATTTTAGAAAGCATCAACTGATCCAGGACGATTTCATATTCGCGGTTATAATGCTGAGATGGAAGCACGACAGCGTAAAAAGTTCCATCGGGAATTACCGATAGTTGAGCAAGAATTCTTGAGTACTCTAACTGAATTCGACGATCGAACGTTTTTGTATGACAACGTGCCAATACGACAAAAGTTTGATGAAGCCCATCAGCAAATTCCAGCAGTTTCAATACCAATCAATACACCTGGAAGAACACCAGCTGCAACACGCTTATTGGGTCTTACACCGGTTCGAACTCGAACACCTGTAATAACGGTATGTTGAAAAGAAAACGATTTACCTTTGATTGGATTTGTCATGATGTTTCATAGCCTCGTCGAACAGTAGCTAAGGAGCCATTCGTACTGGGTACAGCCATTACAAATACAGCACGACGTGCAATAAAAACACCAGCCTCTAATGTAGCAAGAAGACTATTGAGTAAAGGAACACATCATGTAGAAACAACACCAGCTCGTGTCAAACCACGACCACCGCCACCACTTCAACCATCAACATCATCAGCTGCATTACAATTATCACCACCAAAAGCTAATGTTGAGCTGCCAGTTTGTCCTCCGACAAGTACAAATGATCAATCATTGGATTTCTCACTTTTGCATACAATGAAAAACATCTATGGCCAAATAAAAATTATGACATCAACTCCTAATACATCGTTCTTCCCCGTGGACAATCATTACAATAAAACAGCTCACAATACAATCGGTGAACGTAAATCAAAAAGACAATCCAAACGAATGCATCAGCCATTACATGTAAGCTAAAAATACATATTCTTCTTCATGTACAAGACGTTTTTTTTGCAGAGAATTGAAGACATCAATGACGAAACTATCGTATGCTTATGATTATAGATACATTTAATGATCTGCTTTTACCTTGTGTATTTATTTGAAATAATAGTTCAAAAAATATTCTTTTTTTTTCATACTCTCAATAAACATTCGTGTAATTGCTACAGACGAAAAAGTATAACAAAAAGGCCGGAGGCCTTTTCTGCTTTTTTTTGCTTTTTGCACTCGGACATGTATGTTACCAATGTCGGTGCAGAGGTTTTATACTTTTTTTCGTATTTTTCAATACTTCAAAGGAAATTACGTTCACAATGAAGCTGGAATTTTATACTTTTTAAAGTATTTTTACTCCGGAGCCGGCCGGCTAACTACCTGCTTTTTCGAACTGCAATATAAATGTTTCAATGTTTGATGTTGTGCAATTACGTTTGTTTGCAAATCGCAAAGCTTCTCACAGCAATAGACACAGAACAGAAATTGTAAACACGTGCTTCTTTTGTATTCTTTGAGACATCGATAACCATCGAGTGTATCCAGGGAGTGATAACACATATGATACATTTGAAAATCGTACTTACTCTCTCCTGTGCAACGCATGAGGTTCTTCTATCGACTCACTTTCGGCTCGTCTTTATGCTAAAGAACAGGACACAAAAAACAAGTGAATAACTGCTCTCTTCTCAGTTTCTTGCCGCTGTTGGGGACATCTGCGATACTGCTATTTCGTGCTCCGCGGCAATCAATCGAGAAGAATGAAGTACAAAAAACTCGTCGGAGATGTCAAGCTAAAATAAAGTGAATCCGCAGAGATAAAGATACTAGCCAGTACGTATGTAATCCATTAGCATAATACGTATCTTGTTCTTTATTTTCACATATTAAAATGACTAAATATTGCACAGAAGCCTTGTTTTCTTTCCACCTTGGTGAGACAGGACGCACAACTATATATTTGTTGATTGATACTCGCAATATGGTAAAATTAAGTCGATATCATGCATTTATATTGGATAATAATACACATCCGCCACGACATGATAAACGCTGGAATTTTGATGCCATGGAGTCTTATCTCTTATCGTTGCTATGACGCAAATTGTAAAGTCTAATAAATGTGTCAGGTCTTTCTAGTTGAAGAACTAACTACAAATGCGTTTATAACTCTTAGATATATATTTATTAAAATTAACGATTAGTAGTATAACATTTTGCTTATCAAACATGAAACAAATTTATCTTAATCCATATGTGCACGCTTTATTCATTGAGGAACACTATATAACTGAGCGTTATTTTAATCATTTCATTTGATGATGAACAATAAAAATAGTGTATGGTTTTTTTTTGTAACTGTGTTTGGCTAGTATTTTTACTTGTGCTTTTTAGCTCCGGCTTGCCAACGAAACTGCTCAGACAGAATCCAATGGCTTACGAGCACGATTGTACTACCTGCATTGTTCATTAACAGAATAACAAGAACTTCATTTTTTTTAGGTGTGCATTTATCGGAACGAAGAGACTTCTCGTAATTCTTGCCGTTATTGTCAGTATCCTGGTGATCGTTGCTATTACATTAGCCGTTGTTCTCACTAGAAAAGCCAAAGCAAAAGAGCCACTTACTACACCTGTATCAACTGCTATCAACAGCTCAGTCGCAACAATACGAGAGGAGGTGATTACATCAACAGCAGAACAAATAAGTGTATCAGCAGTGACAGAAACAGCAGAAGAGAAAGCAACTGCGTCAACAATAGTGACAACAGAGCAAGAAACTGCGTCAACAGCAAAAGAAACAATTGAGTCAACACCAGCGACAACGGAAGGAGGAACTATGGCAACTATATCGAGTAGTGGTTTTTCTGAAGTATTTCAATGATTTTTTACGTTATTTTTACATTTTACGAACAATTTTGCTTCTTTCACATCATCATCTGTAAAAAAAAGTATAAATAAACAAGAGAAAATTTTGATTTTCTACTGTATGACAATGCTTTGTATTTCACACTTGTTACTAACTAAGATTATGTGCCAACATATCTGCCATAGGGCTTACTATAAACGGTACTGATCCATGTTTAAGCATATTCCAAAATCTTGACAGTGGCAAATTTTCCAATGACAAAATCCACATTCACTATAAGGACTGGATATCATTTTTGGCAACAGGTAATATTATTGGTAAAAGGCCCGCGAAGATGACTATTTTCTATAACACTGGCAAAATAACTTTTAATACTCGAAAAACTATTTCGCTCACACGGAAAATGACATTTTTACTCATCAAATAACACATACAACACCTTTGGCGGGATAGGAACTAACAGTGACTGATATTAATTACAATAATAGATCCGACGTCATTGTTCAAAAAAAGGTATAGCGGCATGTATTACAACGATATGTATAGAAATCTTCCTGAAAAACGATCTATTCACATAATATCAGTGATGATCCGATTCTCTCGCGTAATTTGAATAAGAGCAAGAGTTAATATTATTATTTCAAATGACAATCACAAATTAATCATACTTCTTCAAAACAAAGATTGCATATTTCAACATCGGATTGTCTCAAAATTGGTTCCCAGAAGTATCCAATTCATAGATGATATACGTAACAACAGCAGGAAAAGTCTCATTTCGTCTGTCATTTAATGCTCAACTTCAGACTATTAGCAGCACGTCAACAAATCTTTGTTGATCACAATAAACCGAACAGGCTGCATCATTATATTTTTAAGCGTTCTTTTATGCTTATTACTTTTTTGTTATCATTTTAACGGCGTGTGTATGTTCTCTTTATAAACCATCTCCTCTATTACATGTTTACACTCGTTTATGTAATTCTCTTACAGTTTAACTCACTTATAGTACAAATGATTGTTAAGTGTGCAGTTTATATCCTATTGGTTGGGAGTTCGAACGTAGATCATAAGAGAATTTTGTGTTTGTCTTCTCTTATACATACATGACGAAGATAACATTTGTCATTTGATCGCCGCTTGTACACAGTAGGAGAAGAAAAGAAAAAGAATTCCTGATCTAAGCTGTGCATATCACAGGCATAGTTCAGAGTACGTTCGTCGGTGAAAAAGATTTTTCCGAACATTTTATCGTAAAATGGTACTTGTCGTCAACTTTTCACAAACTTGTTTCTTAATGTTAAGAATAAATGAAGAAAGAAAATGTCTATTTTTAGATCACCACACTAGTAATGAATATTTCTAAACTAACACAACAACTATTGAGGGTAAAACGCGAGAAATGTTTATCCTTTGCCGATATTGGCAAGAAACTTGGACGTGATGAAGTTTGGACTGCTGCATTGTTCTACGGACAAGCAAGTATGACTGACGACGAATGTAAAAAGTTGGTTAACACTCTTGGAATTAATCTAACATCTCAAGATATATTTGACTTAACTCATCCACCATCAAAAGGAACGTTAATCAAAACATTTCCACCGACTGATCCACTCCTGTATCGTTTTCATGAGATTCTTGCTGTTTACGGCGTGCCGATGAAAGAAGTGATTCATGAAAAATTTGGTGATGGAATTATGTCAGCAGTTGATTTTACAATTAAAATTGATAAGGATGAAACGAACAAAGAAGCACCAAGAGTCAATGTGAACATGTCGGGAAAGTTTCTACCTTACAAAAAATTTTAGTTTAATACGAAAAATGGCAGTTTTACTCTTGATTTTTATTGGATAATAAATGAACTTAGAATCGTTTCTCATTCAATGGTTGAATCAATGAAGGCTTCGAGAACGATGATAAGATCGTCACAAAGTCAATTGAGGTAACAGAAAATGTGTTCGCCACATTCATTTGCTGGCCAAACACTGTACTTGTCCAAAGAGTCGTGACACCGAATACAGTAGATTCTTGCAAAGCGCATTCGCTTTTGATACTACGAGCTTTAGAAGTCAATGCAGCGATTCGAACACAAGAAGCATTAATTACTAAATCAGTCAGTTCGATAATTAACTCATTATAATCGAATATATTCGATTTTAATAGCATTCCCGCCCCTGTACTTGCTGGGCTCGTAATCATTTGCAGTTGAAAATGCACGTACCGATGTGCATTCATTCTCATCTCTATTTTTTTTGTGTGTGATATATTCATGATCTATTGACTGCGCTCTTCTGAAGGACTTTCCCCATAACATTTACCAACCATTTCACAAAACTTTTTCAAATATCATCTAGATAATTTCCTGCTTTCACTCTATCGTTGACTATTGCTCGATCTTTATCGAAAACATGAGTGTTGACAAGTGTAACGGGTATTTCTATGCCTGGAGTCGATGAAATAAAAGGCTCTCTTCGATCGAATTGCATAGGACAATGCGTACTTTTAATAGTACGTACTGGTGCTGCACCATCATCATCATTCAAATATTGTACACCAATGGGACGATTTACCAACGAACTTTTGCCTGTACTTGTGTAGTCGGTCACTCTAATCTGTGTTTTTGGCAACGTCGGGTTCCTTGAATAACAATTATTTAGATATTTTTCAATTTCTTTCAACAATTCGAAGAATTCAGGTCGAAATTGCTCTGCATTGACTTGATTGTCGAGCCATCCTTCTATTTTCGTGATTGTTTTTGAACGGAAACTACAAAATTCCGTATCTGCTATTTCCATAGATAATTATTCACAAATACGTAGTTATTTCCGACGAATATCTTTATTGTCTGTAGCAGACGATGATATGGCCTCTTCATAAGCTCTTTTAACTGTAACAATACTTGCATTCGTCATTTTTTTGTCACTGTAGCAGTATTTTTCGAAGGTCATTTGCCATTTCTTCCGTGAGATTCATTGTACCTTGCATTTCTGTTTGTTTCTTGAAACCCTTGAGAGTTTAAATACGGTTTTTAATTGACGCGACCACCCGTTGATATAGAATATCAGGTAATCCCGATCACATTCAGATGTTAGTAACAATTTTTGTATACGCTCGATATCATAGTTCATAATAATATCACCTTACAGTTTGCTGGTGGCCTCGTCATTCCCAATAAGAAGCTATACAATATAAATATGTATGCAGACAATACACACATTTGTAAGGTTGATTATCACCATTAAGGTTTTGCAAAAGTGTTTGCCGAATCCTTCATCCGTGCATTTGCATGGCTGTTTTCCTAAAAAACAATAAAATGGCCAAGTTTGAAATTAAAAAAGAAACAAACGTGTTCTTCGTTCGGTTTGATCGTTTTTGATTGAGGCATTTTCAAGATTGGTATTCTTAATGGGAGTATGTCATATATTACGTGTCTGATTTGGTTGTGAGAAACACAGCATGTGAATTAAGAATAGTCATTTTTGGGCTACGTGTTTTTTCTTTTCTTTTGGTCTGTCGTCGAATTGATGATCGTCAATGACATTAGCGTAATATTGCGAACTATCAGAGCAACGATTTCACGTGTTGTTTCACAATTCGAACTGCAGAACTACTTGATAGATGGATTGTGTGGTCCTCATCATTTGTTACCCAGCATCGATCTGGGGAACGTATTTTTTTACATTTGCGTCAACAAAAACAAACTTGTTTTATTCAAAATGAAGGAAAAAACGCGAAAGAATCAGTTGTTTTATGGAGTGAGCTTTGAAGGCGTCGAAAGATCGATAATGACTCAGTTCCGACTGAGTTCTGCTTAAAAAACAGCATGTTTTAGGGGACTATTGCACAGATGATCCTCGTACTTCTGTATAATCAGACAATATAGGGTTAACATTTCGTTGCGCCATCTTTAACCCGCTTTTTATAATGTTAAGAATAAGGATCTTCCGGATTAATTGATTCGTAGATATCAACAAACTTTTCCAATGCACATTCATGTAATTCGATTTGTATTTCCAGTGGAGCATTAAATGATCGTTTTTCTTTAATCGATACAACTCGAAAGGCTGTACGCGGCATAATCAACACTTCTTTTTCGTCTGGAAATTCTGATATTTCGGAAATATCAAATGCAGTGCCAGGATTCTTTATTCTATATTTACAAACTGTTGGATATATTCCCACAGTTTTACAATCTCCATTTATTCTTGCAGATGATTTGGTGAAATCCTTGGCCCTGTCCCGATCGGTAGATGTTGATAAAAATGCTTTGTTAACGAGCAATGAACCAACTTTGTATTCACTAATATCTGCACCCAGCATTATCATACCGCGATAGGCTTTGCCGACGAATGAATATTCTTTGAAAATCGAATGATGAGCTATCAGAGCAGCATATCCACCAGGGCCATGCCAATAACTGAAATATTCATCTTGGCTTTCGGCATTGTTTTCTGCGAATTGTACAGAATTGTTGGATGCGAGCGCCATGTTCAACGCGGTGTAAAAACCTGTTTGTAACGTATATATTTTCACTGCTAGACGAAGATCTTTTTGTTCGATAGCTTGGTCGATTAGATGATAAACCTGATCAATCTTCTTGGCATCTGCAAATTTTTTGTGAGTGTATTGTTTGATTTCTTGTAAATATAGCACATCGTCATCAGCACAGACATCATCGAACCAGTTCTTGCGAGTTTCCTTGTATTCACTGACACTTTTAGCAGCAGTTGGATCGATAACATTCCATTCGACTGCTGTTGATAAACTCCCGAACCTTTTTGACTGTGGTGTGCGCTCGAACAGCTTTCTAATTTCGGGCGTTTTTGCCTCATGGAACGGTGTTAAGTGATATCCATTCTTAATTGTGCGTAGGGCGCCGTGGTCGAGCAAAAGTTTGACTATTTTCTCATGGCCATAGAACGAAGCTGCATGTAATGCCGTACTTCCAAGTGGTTCGATTCGATTAATGTCCTCTAACGTTGCTGTTTGCAGAAGTCGTTCAACATCTTCTACTCGATTTTCTTTACATGCCAAATACAGGTCACTTAGTGGCGTTGGAAAAGCGGTTGGCGCATTGGATGAAGCTCCGTTCTCTGCGGAGTTGGCAGGACTGGGAGTTGGAAGGGGTGGATGGCTAATTGGCGCACCCATGTCAATAGAAGAATAAAATATTCTTTTATCCGTGGAAAATAAATATCTATATACGGGCGATGTGACTGATAAGAATTTCTTTTTCGTAGAGTTATATGAAAAGAAAATTCCAAGCGTCGTTTTTGAAAGTCAGATCTTTTAGTGACTCACATCGTTATAAAATGATAAGGAGAACGAAAAATAAGAGTTTTATATTCGTTGGTTATCTCGATTCAACATGTCTCTGAGAGAAATATTTTACGTGAAAATAGAAGTATCTACAGAATGGGAACAACATTCTTGGAGTATTGTACGACTTGTGTAACTGTTTTTATTGACGACGCTTATCCCTAGCAGACGAGCGAGTGTACTTTGACATAGATGCAACATATTTTTCAGAAGGTCTATATCAAAAATTCTTTAGCCTCAGGTTTCGAAAGGTATACTGTCCAATAACCCTAATATACCAACGACAGTTCGGTCAGCATATCCTCCGTTGTATCGATAACTCGACATTGAATTTCGTTTTATATCTCTATAGCTGATTCGGCTATTTTACAGGCGATATTATATTTTCCATTATTTGCAGAGGTACGTTGAATAAATAATTTCATGCAAAAATCAACTAGAAACAAATCCATCCAAACCCATCCTGTCATTATCTTACCTATATCTGATTACCTCACAAAATCCCACTATATGCAGCAATTGGAAGATCAACTGAGTTCAATTTTACCCGAAGATGATACTTATGAGATAAAGGTTAATTATATCAATATGCACCCACGTTATGATTCGGTAAAAAGGAAATCGGCTGATGTAAATAATCCCAGTGCAATTGAGGGTTACGAAGGATATGAAGATCTACCTGTATGTTCCGGAAAGCTGTTAACATTGCTAAGTCCGATATATGTGCTGAAAGGATCGCGGGACACCATTGATCATGATGGATGTGAAGTTGGCGATGAGTTCGAATTCATTAGTGAAGTGCCAAACAATCCAACAATACTTCGGTTGAAGCATTTGAGAACGGCAAGAGTCCTGAACATCGATCGTTCGCACGTCGAATTAGATATCAACACACCCTTACGTTTAGGTAACACGAATCGGGCTGTTATCGAATGTTTTCTACTCAAATGTGACACTCGATACAGTTTTCTAATTTACCGAAGTGATCAAGATGAAAACGTGTACATTCTGAGTGCGAATCAACATCATCTAACAAAAGATGCTCTGATATCACATTACTCGATACGTATCAATAAGCAAAACAACTGCTTCTATTTGGAACAAGAAAGAAACCTACGGCATTGTTTCTTTAAGACATTTCAACAACTAGTGAACAGTCCCAAAGTGCATCAGTTCATTCGATTATCGAAACCGGTTGACCGTCATCTATCCATGGATGAGGATGAACTGTGGCAAATCGATTTTAATCATTTAACTATTGGACATAAGATCGGTTCGGGAGCCTTTGGTGAAGTTTTAGGTGGCAAATGGAAAAGAAATGGTCTATTCGAAACAATCGATGTTGCCATAAAGAGATTGAAATTAAACGATGTTGTATCAGATGAATTTGCCTTGGAAATATGTGCAATGAAACGACTAAGAAACAAATATCTCGTTTCACTACTTGGAATTGCTGTCGATCCCGTCACAAATGAAAAACTAATGGTCACAGAATTCATGGTCGATGGTGATTTGAAAAAGTGGTTAGAACGTCAGGCCACATTGCCATCGGACGAGATATTGCTCAATTTTTGTCATCAGATCTGCCTGGGTATGTCATGTTTAGAACGTAATAAATTTATTCACTGCGACTTAGCCTGTCGTAACATTCTTCTACAAGGAAATCGAGCAAAAATAGCTGATTTTGGTATGGCACGCATCAGTGAGGAAGACGCCTATTATCGAGTTGCAATGAGCCAAACATCCGTTGGCAAAATACCGTATCGATGGACGGCGCCTGAGATATTTGCTGGAGAAGCTTACACAAGCCGTTCTGACGTTTGGTCGCTTGGCATCTGTCTAGTCGAAATCTGGAGTAAAGCTAGTAATCCATATCCTACACTGGCGCATGCAGCAGATGTGGTAGCAAAAGTACGAGCTGGCTATGTACATGAAAAGCCGAAGCAATGTTCAGATAAATATTATAGTATCATCAAAACTTGTCTCGTGTTAGACCCAGACAAGCGTCCAACGTTTAAATCACTATCGGAGTACTTCAAAATTTTACTTATCGACAAAGATGCAAAAACTATCACACTAGATATCAAACGAAGCAAAAGTGGCAATGAATACTTCAGACGCAACGGTAATGTCGCATCGCCTTACAAAATGAAAGAAACAAATCCGACTAAGACCAATTCGATAGAAGAGGATGATCCGCATCCATACATTTATGCGTCTACAACTGCACCTAATCCGTCGAAAATGTCAAAGAACAGTACCTCGACACCAAAAGTAACCCCTGTTGAGAATGCTTCTAAAACAGTCTCCGCAAGTAAAAAATCAAACGAAAGACATTTCAATAGATCGTGTTTCATCTTTTTAGTAGGACCTTCGAAAGTCGATGTACCATTATCGAACAATTCTGCTAAATCTTCCACTTTATCGGCACCGAAATCAGCGATGCAAGATTCAAAAAGTTCAGACCAAAATCTCACCGATATCAACGATCGGGATGCAGATGGCCCGACCCAGTTTTGATCATTCTATGAGCAGAACAATTTTGTCTCCTGCAGATATTGTTCACATCGAACTGATAATATAGTTGACACTTTCATCGATACGAAATGACATAATTAATCTTAATAAAAAAGAAAATGTTGATAACTCAACTTTTGATTATTACATTTTCAAGGAAAATTAGTCAATGAATACGATCTCTGTGTTCATTTCTTGGGGGTTCGTTTTGGTTGATTGATCAAACCGATCTGATCGTAAATGTCTCCAATGATTGAGTATGTGTGAGCTATCGGCTGGTATTCTGATTTATAAACTTCGATCTGTTTGCCGAGTAGGTTTTCGAAAAAGGCCAACGATTGAAAGTAATCACGCTTTTCCAGAGAGATGTAGGCTAAAATATGGTAAATGTCAAGCGCTGATCTATTGCCATTCTTTTTCTGAAGTAAATCCTGAAAATAAATCAAACTTTGAGCTAAATGTCGTTTGTTAAACTGTGCATCGTTTTCGAGTGATTGAATTTTCGTATCTGGGATGTCTCTCGACAGCTTTTTGTCCACATTCTTGTGTGAATTGCTGTCGAAGTAATCTCGTTTCACATAAATATTTCCAATCATCGTATAAGTACTCGCGACGGAAGAATGACTATTTCTCTTCGTTTTCAATTGACAATCGAGTAGTCTCCGGAAGTAGATCAATGCTTTTTCGTAATTACCTTGCTGGAAATAGATTGTCCCGATCGCTCTCAATATATTTTCCAGCGATGGATCGTCGACTGGTCTTCTTTCCAATTGATTCGCTAATAGACGAAGAAAGTATTCCACTGATCGATCGAAATCCTCTCTCTCGTATGAGATCATTGCTAAAATGTAATAAGTATTCGATAATAGAGATTTTCCTTTGGGATAGGTCTCAAGCTGCTTGTTGAGAAGGTTCTCAAAGTAGTTTAAAGATAGTTCTAAGTGACGTTTTTCAAAATGGAGATTATCGATGAATCGAGAATCGTTCTTCATCTTGTTCTTGTCCATTTTATGATAGTAAAGAATCGTTTTATCAAGTTGCGACTTTTTCAGATAAATTTCTCCGATTGACGCGTAAGTTTTGTCGATCAACGACTGATCCGTTGGTTTGACTTGGAGATAGCAAGCAACGAGACGGTTGTAATAAACCAATGCTTGGCTTAAGTCGTGTTTCTTCCAACAGATTGTACTGAGGGCTTTGTAGAGAAAGGTTAACGATTCATCTTCAGGCAAGTTCGTTTCCAGTTCGTTTTCCAGACATTTCAAAAAGAAATTCAAAGCACTATTCAAATCATTTTCATCAGGTTGAACTTGGTATTTATCGAAATGAAGTTCGCCAAGTGTTCTATACGCCACACTCAACGGTGCTTCGCCTTTCTTGCTTCGTTTCAACTCACTCTCTAGTGCTTTATTGAAATAAGTTGACGCTTGGCTAAAATCTCGTTTCTTTTCCCAGTAAACACGTCCAATGAGGTAGTAAGTTTCAATCACGGACGGATGATTTGTCGCTAAAGTTTTCAGTTGATTGTCTAATAGTTTATTGTAATAAGAAAGTGCCGTGTCTGGCTGATTCAATTTCATGTAGACATCACCGAACTGCCGAAAAGATAGTGCGAAATCGGGATGGTTGGATGGTAGCGTTTGTGATTGTAATTTGTAGGCTTTTTTTAAATATTCTAAGGCTTTTTGTTGGTCGCCGATTTGAGAGAACATCAGGCCGATTTCTGCGTACGTGTAACTGAGATCTGGGTGATCCGGAGAGAGTTCTTTACTTTGTGTTTCTAAAGCTTTATCGAACATTTTTGTTGCTTCTTCCTTTCTGTTCATCAAAACATGGAGCTTTCCCATATTAATGTATGTTTTGACAATCGAGACGAGATCTGTTTGGAGCAGATTCTGAAGAGATTTCTCCAAGAATTCGAATGCAACACAATAATTCTTCATTTGAAAATGAACTTCCGACAAGCCGGCATAAGTAGTGGACGGAACGTTATTTTTCGTTTGCAAAGCTTTATCAAAATATTCGAATGCAATCTTATAATCACCTCGACCACAATGTGCTAATCCCAAATCATTGTAACATATTGCAATCAGTGGATCGTCATTCGATAAACAATTCAGCGCTTGATTGAGATTTTCTATCGATAGTTTCAAGTTTCCTTGTTTTTCATTCACTTTTGCAAGTCCATGGTAGCAAAACGCACGCTCGAGATCGGTTATGGCTGCGTTTTGTTTTAAGATTTTCTCGAAGTGTTTCCGAGCATCGTCGTAGCGAAGCATGTCTATGAAATTGTATCCAATTGCAATCGACTGATTCTGTCCTTTGCTTTGATCGCTCAATGAGGACGAAAACTTTTTCATATCTGGATCTTCTTCTGAACATAGAGTTAAATTCGCCATCCAAAGTTTGTTTTGTTCGTCGTAAACGATATTATCAATGCGAAAAACGCAGCCGAGCATGAAGAGTATTTCCTCTTCTTCAGGAAATGCACTTAAGGTTCGAATGTCTGCAAATGGTTTTGATTTCGCATTTAAATTTACGTGTATTTCTAACAGAATCGATGTTAGCGTGTCATTTGGCGGCGGACGACTCGTAGCAAATTCCAAAGCTTTCTTTCTGTTTGTACTCGTAGACAGAAACGAATTCATCGCGATCAATTGTCCAATACCGGACTTTAGACGGTTAACTTCATCCTTACTGATAAACTGTCCACGATAGACTTTAATAAATGGTTTCGATTGTTGTTTAACAAATATTTTCCGTTGTTCAGCTAATTGCACATTCAAATCGCGTATAAATGAGTCGAATGGATTGACATCATCAATGTTTTGTGTTCGTAAAGCTTTGTTCAAAATTTTGTAAATACAACTTTCTCTCGTATACCAATGAATAGCTTTTTCGGGTTTGTAACTCTTGTCGAATTCATTCATAATTTTGTTGTCATCGACATCGTCTGGTTCGAAGTATTCGACTAGTGCTGATTCCTCGCTTAGTGATGACTGATTTTCATCCAAGATTTGATTGAGTAATGATTGATAAAGGAAAAATTCTCCATTTAAAGATTTATGCATGCTTTTATCATCTTTGGCTGAATAAACATTGGTGCCCATTGAATCGACACGATCATTGGAGCTGCCGATTGTGTTCTGTTTTCGTCGTGGGGTGCGAGTCATCTTATAATAGAAGATTTGCTAAATAATAGAAATGATCATTCGTTCATTCCATTCTTTATAGATATTTTAGGTCAGTGATTGTCTCGAAAATTGACTCGTCCGACTGATTCCGATCTCACGAGTTCAATTAAAAGCTCGCAATTACGAAATGTTTCATTATCGTGTGACTTCACACTAAAAATCTGATATCGAATGGAATGCTACAAAATGTCCAATAAGTACGAACAGAATCTTAAGTGGGAGGTCTCATATGTGGCAATGACATTCGAGAAAGTGTGTGTACTTTCATTCTCTCGATCAATATGTTTTCTACAAATGAAAACATGTGATGACAATCACTGAAATCAATTCAATCGTACATCTATTGAAGGGAGTAGAAAAGTAACTAACTCAGCGACTCTCAAATGAATGTGTGATAAAACGCGTTCTAATAGATTAAAACTAATGAACATTTATTCCGCGTGTACTGTATAAACTAAGTAATATTCGAACTTCATCTGACTCAAATCAAAACGCATCCAATCACCCTCACACTTATTACCTGTTATTAATGATGGAAGCACGAAAACGAAAGAAGCAATTTGAATCAATATGAATATAGAGCATATACGTATATATATACGTACTGGCATGTTTGACTCTTCGTTTTCGATCAATTAGTAGTGTATTTTCTTCATATGAAATATTAAGATAGTTACATTAATCACACAGCCTATATATTCGAATACCTTGCAAAGCAAATAGCATTGACGAAATAGTATAAACACCAACACGATACTGAATAATATTATGCTGCATTGCTTTTTCGTTTATGTGTAAGCGTGCATAATTTTGTAGAACGAAAATATGTCCTGCCGTTGTCGATTTGCGTGACAAATGATAATAAATTAATGTTGACGGCTTTATCACAATTACTACTTTTCTGCTGATACCATCTTTGACAGAAGCAGCGAGATATAAGAAGAGGAAATGCTTAGTGCATAACTCTACACAGATATACTATTGTACACGATTTCATTGAAAGTATGGCGTTCTTGAATGTCTTCGGTATATCGAGAAGCCTTCTCGACGGACAGTGATTATATCTTGTTCCTTACTTTCTTTGACAAAAGATTTGGATTCTGTTACTATTGATTGATGATAGTGTTAAATTGTACGCAAAGTACAATGCGTTTGATCTTTTCTAACATTATATCATATCAATATTTTGTGGTAGTGTATGAAAAGATAGGGCAAAACTATGAATAATATGATTGGTCCATAAGATATACCTGTATGACGTGCACATTACTTTATTTGTAAAAAACAACAACAGAATACAACCATTCATATTGATTACTTTTACTTATTATATCGGGTTACGTGTGTGAAGTGTTATGTATGAACTATTGTCTTCGAAGCATTCAATAGAACATATTGGAACTAATGAACATGTACACTCTACCTATATGATAAACATTCGTTCTTTGTTTTTCTCAATACAGCGAAGTATCCACCATGCGGCTGGAAATATCATACAAATAAGAATTAGTGTTGACAATTTTGGTATTTCATATAGCATTATTTCAATGCAATCGCAAACGAATTAGCGACAAAAGCTTTATATCATCAAATGACCTTGATTTTCTATATTATTTTGAAAATCCTCTGTTCTGGATTAAAATGAACACGAAGCATTATATACAATCCCAACACCGATAATGTTCTTGTTACAACATTTATGATTCGTCAATAGTCACTTTATTTCGGCTTGTTCCCCAGTCGTGCTTCCATAGGTGTAGCAGTCCATGTGGTAACTGCTCCTAGCGCTTGTGCCTGTACAGAATGTACCCTCTCTTGACTTATGTCGCCGAAAACACTCGAGTGAGGCTGAGATAGTATTTCTTGAAATTCCTGCGGATTCGGATAAGATATCGACGTTGATGGAACGCCAACATTCATGCCTTTCATCTGCGTAATAATTCGGCAAAGGCTCTCCGCTTGTAATTTTTTCTGTTCGAAATCTTTCGAATCATGCTCTATGTTATTAACCAAATAGAATTTCTTCTCCGTAGCTGGTTGAAAATGATCCTTGTAGAATTGTTGCCGATCATCTCCAGACAAAATGCGCGCATTGGACACTGTATCCAAATTACTGTGCTTAGAGTATTGTAGATGGATTGTAATCATTCGTTGGACATGATTTTCTGTAGTCATTTCTGTTTGGTGTTCAGGCTTAGGCACCGCACAACAGCAGCATCCTTGTTGATCGACAACAGGTACTTGTCGCATATTTTCTTTCAATTTTGTACTTTTCTTTAAATCTACGGTGTAGTGAATGCTGATAATATCCTCCACTGGAATCATCGTGACCATTTCATTCAAAGAGAAATTTTCTTCCTTTGTTTTAACCAGGGAATGTATCTGCTTGTCATACTGCTTTTTATTGGACAATTGCATTGACGCATAGTCAACGGAAGTTTTGTCAAATGATTGATAATATGTATGAATGGAAACTATTGGACAAGTGTAAGTTTGATGTACTGTTGGAACACCTAGAAATATCCGAGTTCAGGGTTACTGTTAATTTTTAAGAGTATTATTTCTAAGGTAGATTCTAGCTTAACTGTTAATGTTTCTTAGAAATGAACTTGCCTGGATAAATGAACACATATCCGAAAGGTAATTCCGTTGCAACCGTGTTTTGAATCTGTACGATAGACAGTGATGCATCGACAATTACTGCTTTCTTGCAACAACCACTCCCCATATTTGGTTCTTTTATATCAACTAGAAATGTAGAACACCGACTTTATCGCTCTATTTCAATCGATAGTAAATCTCCGTCGCACTGACAACTGCGCAGAATGCACTTGCTATATGAAGTTTAATAATAGCTGAACTATGGTATCTACAAGCAGTCGGCTAAAATGTATTTAGTTGCTCGCAACGATCTTTCTGACGGTTTATTTCATTTTCTCCAGTGAGACTTATTGTGCGTTGGTCTGTGTAAACGTTAATTAATAAATACGATGTCTGATTGGTTGATAAAATTATACTATGTTTCCTGGTTTCCAGGAACAAGTTCACAGACTGCTTTGTACCGATACAAGTCGACTGATGTGACGCACAGGAGGAATAGCCGAAGAATATTTCCTAGCATAGACGACACGCTACGGAAATGAAGTTCTTTTTTTTGTCTTCTTTAACAGTAGATCATCATTAGCGTAGTTTTTTTTTGTTAACATGCTTTTCGCGTTTGAAAGAAGTATCGCTCATGGATGAAGCTTTCCGAGATTCTGTCGGAGAGAAAAATAATTAACAAATGCAGTCTTCCTGCCTCTTACAGTTCTTTATGGAAATGGCAGACCTTATGAAAATATTTTCTTGTATGATTATGACTCCTAGCCATCTAACTTATATGGAGAAGACGGGCCTGTGTCTGAAAACGAAGCTAAACTCAACATGCACCAACTTGAGATAATTTCCTAATGGGAGATTGTTGTTCCGTTGACATGTTCTTTTCACTGTGTTTCTATAGAGCTATGCTGCTGAAACTTGTAATGACGATATCGATTATACGTGTATCTATTCATCGAAAACAATGGACAGGTCAATATGAGCAACTTTCGTTTCACGTTGTGAAAAAAGTGCTTGAATGATGTGACATATGGTAAGAAAGAGGCTAAGAGTAATAGAACAGTACTTATATTTAAGGTTTTCTTTTGTTTTATCAAAAGAAAATTTCGAAACAGTCAGTGGTCGAGAATCTTTCCATCAACATTAGCGTAGGCAAGTCTATAGAAGTCCATTTGCGTTCCCCACCAATTCGGAAATGCTATACTGTTATAAGTGAATATGAAAAAGATCCAATATGTAACAACCGATGTTCCCATAAACATACCAATTTGAAATAAGAACGCATAACGATCAGACCACCATCGATGTACTACTTTTCGAAAAATGATTCCCAGCAAAACCCAGCCTGGAGCAATAGCATAGCCATAAGTTGGCTCCGTCAAGCTCATCATATAGATGAATGCTGCAGGAGGAACATGTACACGTTTTAGCCATTTTGTGGTTAAAAACACATGTTGAGCGATCTAAAATAACACAGATGAAACACCAAGAGCAACCATGGATATGGTGAGTTAAGACCAGCTAGGTTCCTCAAATCTAGACAAAACTAGAGCACATATTTACATATGAAACTCAAAGATCTTCTAACTTGGAAAAATGTTTTCTTGCGATGGGTCACCCCGGGCATCGCATAGCCAATCGTCGCTGACACAAAAATCTGCTTTATTCAATATTAAATAGCGAAGCAAAACGAAATACATATGTGCTTTCGCTTGTATTTCGCTCGATAGGGTATGAAGGCCGATTCATATTTGTCACTTCCTACAAAAAAAAAGAAATGAACTAATCCGCATGAAAGGCTCAGATTAGTTGATTTTTTCCTGTATTGATCGTCATTGATAAAAATTCGAGCAATGACTAATCTTCATCCAAGCGTATCTTCATAAAACAAGTTTTAGTGGCATCTAGTGCATTGCGTCGATACGTATGCACATCGTTAAGCAAAGTTTGAATGAAAATGCTCAATTTTGTAATACGATCGGACAGAAATATAAGATAGAATATTGAAGTAGTATTATAACTGCAAATCTCGTTTTATAATGATGCCGAGTCTAATAAAATACAAGCAAAGTTAATTTCTGAAGAAGAAGCCCGATTTTTTCGATCATGCTACTTCGAACGCAGACTATTGTTAAAGTTAGAACCAACTATCTAAGACATTTTTATTGAGTAGGCCTACGGATAAAAGCTCATGATGACTGTTCTAGAATATCGATATCTGTTCTAAAATACAAGAAGATGCACATCTGTTACGCTCTCTCATTGCCCACTGAGCATAGCTTTTTATCATAAGATTAATTTTATCTTGCAGTCTTCATTTATTCTCATAGACCACTTTCCACATTATAAATAACTCACGCCAATTTGTTTTCTACTAAGTGCAGTACAAAATCTACATGTTGAATAACTTGTTCTTCGTTTCTCTCTTAGCACTCTGTGCTGTCGTCTTTGCTCATCTACCTGTCCCAGGCAGACCAGTCACTACTCCATTTGGCAAGAAAGGCAGTTGGGCAGCCGGTTACCATACTGGCGACGATTATGCATGTCCAGTTGGGACAAGTGTTCGTGCAACAGCCAGTGGCACAGTAATCAATGCCAACTGGGGTGCTGACTACGGTACTCATATTGTTGTTGAATCTCCTGATAGAATTCGTCAACTTTACGCACATTTGAGCAAGAAAACGGTTGGTGTCGGACAAAGAGTGTCAGCAGGACAAGAAATTGGTAAAAGTGGAAACACAGGAAGAACGACTGGACCGCATCTTCATTATGAAGAACGCGTTTCTCCATATGCTTATAGAAACCACCGAAAACCACAATTGAACATAGCGCATTAATCAGCAAATCGACTTTTCATCCTATCGATTTTATAACGTGACAAAACAGTTCTTTTTTTTGTTGAAATAAACATGAACTTGGTCAATCGCGCAACGTACAGAATCTTTCGATTTATTCGAGAATTTCAACAAGAAAATGATGCCATTGAGCGATCGTAAAATGAATTTTGTAGACTAGATCACGTACTATGCAAATCCTCCGCTCAACAGATAACTCGAGGAAAATCATTTCGAAATCAACTCAGCAGATTTTTACCCCTCTGCTAACACGTCATGTATTTTATTTTCTTCGGTTACAGCAGCAATAGTCAAACATGATGGTGGTAAAGTTACTAACACGAACAGTAATAGGCAAGAAATATTAGAAGCACAGAGGGCAATTGAATGAATCCATATCATTAATACGCAAATCATCTATTACAAAAGACGACATTATATGTGATCAAATAACAGAGCTATCCAGAACTTCGATTTTGACCTTCACCTAGTATTTTTCCCATAAGAATAAAAATATTAGGCATCCAATAATAGTCGCTGTGTGTGTGAGATTCGAGCCGCGAATATCGCACATTTATTGACATTATCTATCATTACTCTCATTTTGATTTATTTTATGGCCGTTATTTGTTAACGATAAGAGTACTTTTGCTTTCCTCTCCATCGTGATCAAACATAAAGATATTTTGCACTTTGGTATCAAGCGTAATTTTTCATAGATACAAGGTTCCTTTCTCAGAAATATTCATTACGTCTATCATCATGTTCACTCTCATTTTGAACCACAAATGAATATATCAACTGATCTGGAGTAACTATATACTATAAACGATGGGTTCTGGTAGCTTGTTCTGACGAAATGCAAATTAACGAAAAAAAACTATATCGTTGGCATCGAAGAACACATCCCTGAAATATAGATGCATGATCGAACTGCATCTGCTCGACTTTTGACGATGGGCATTCATACCGAAAGATTTTTTTGATATTCTATGCTTACATAAAGTCTTGGATATTAAGACATACCATCTCCTGCAAAATAAAGATTGTCTGGTCCAATGAAATTTTCAATGATTATCCTAATGAATACTTTTCTTTCTTCTTTTTCTTGTCAATTAGTTGTTCGCTTCTCTTTCGGTCTATAATGATGACTCACATACGTATATTATGATTAGATATTCTATTTCTATGAGAAAAACGTAAACAATGGTGAATGCAAATATGACTGGCGAAAATGGCGTTTTATGATATGATTCAAAATACTTTTGGATGAAAAGTGACATGAATGACTAGTTATAACAATAAGTATCTTATCACGGTTGATTTTCTCCTCGCATAATATACTATTAGTAAAATGCTACTAGGAGCTAATCAACAACAGAAGCAAAATTTACCCAGCATTTATAATGTTTATAGTCAAACAAGAAAGTATTTAATCCTTTATATCATAAGTGGTCTCGGTTTTTTATATACATTTGATGAAACTGTTTACCTTCCATCGATGTCAACTATCGTCAACGAGTTTCAGTCGACAGAGACGCTAGGTTTACTTACTGTTAGTATCTATCTATTCACAGCCAGTCTTTCTGGTTTATTATGGGGAGTGTTATCAGATTTCTACGGACGTCGACCAGTGATTATCTATGGATTGAGTATATTTACTTTCTCTGTCATTATGTGCTATTTTTCAACCAATATTTATATGTTTATCATCTGTCGTGCAATACAGGGAGGTTTAATTTCGATAACAATTGTTGTAGTACAAGGAATAATCAGCGATCTGTATGAGCCACGAGTTCGGGGAGTTGCATATGGAATTTATTACACTGCATATTTTACTGGAAATGCTCTCGGACCAGTGATCGGCGGACAAGTTTCTGCGTATTTTGGATGGAGATCAACACTGTTAGTAGCTGCATCAATCTCATTCGTTCTGCTTGTAAGTTATGTCATATTTGTGCCGGAAAGTCAACAATACGCGGTAATGTGTGCATATGAAAAAGAACACGGAGGTAGTTTATTGGAATCTGATGAGATCTGTAAACCAACATTCGTCAATCCATGTGCCAATTTGTTGTATCTGACTGACTCCACAGTTCTTCCTTACAGTGTGATGCTTGTGGTGGGATATGTATCTATGAACTGGACCTTTCTATTTCTTCCTCTCAAACTTTCCCAACCACCATATTCATATCGAGAAAATACAGTTGGAATATTACTCACTATGAGTGGAATGGGCCTCATTGCAGGTTCCCTCTGTGGGGGTATTCTATCGGATCTGGCTGGTAATAAACGCTTTTTGATTTCTGCAATTCCCGAAGCACGAATCATTCCTGGACTAATATTTTCTATTTTGACCGTTGTTGGTTTGATTTTGTATGGCTGGACACTTCACTATTATTGGTCTGCTGCTCTGCTGATCCTTGGCTCTGGTTTATCCTGCTTTGGCCAAACAGCTGCTCGACCAGGAGTAATGTCCTACTTTACTATCAAATATCAACAGCATGCCGGCGGCATCATTTCAGTGAATAGCTGTTTACAACAAATGATGACATCAGTGGCTTTACCATTGACTGATTATATCATTAATTTCATGCGCCAAGGACCACTCTTCACAATTTTAGCGACCTGCAATCTCTTATCAACGATCGTTGTTGCTGTCATCGTCTGGAGAAAAATTCATCTAGTAGTGAATCTCGAGAAAAAGACGCTTCTTTGATTTTTATTACAAGAAACAATAAAATACAGCATTTCACTGTAAAATCCACGGCCTAATTCGCATAATCGTGTCTTTTAATTTTTTTTTAAATATGGGTCGCAATTACTTTACCGACAAATAAATTCTAGTCTGAACTTGTGTGGCCATCATTATTTTGAAGATCAGGGTCTTGGGGAAGGTCTTAGTGAGGATAGTGTAACTATGGCAGAATCTGGTTAAAAGTGGCTGTTGCATCGGTTCCCTCAGGATTCGATTACAAAAAGATTTTATGTTTTGAAATTTTTGGCAAAAAGATCAGCCGGCGAAGTGTACCGGATCCCAATGACGGCTATGGAAAGATTAACTTTCTCTTCCACAATGTATCGCACATTGATAATCTGTTTCAAAACTGAAATCGATGTCATAAATACAAACAGTAGGGCTGTTTTATCACTGGGAGTATGAATTGTCGATATTAATTTAGAAACAAGTCGGTGTCCATAAGTGGTAAGTAATGAATACTGCATGTATGGATTGATTGAGCGAAGCGCAGCTGGAATTGTTCGATAGACAAGTGAAGATCCTTTCTGTGAGCGATCAGTAAAGTCTTGCGATGTGTTTTATTCGACATCATTAACAAAGAGAAAATGCGAATAATATAGAACTACGTATGTTTCGAAAATATGACAGGAATGATGCTTTTCAGCATCTGTAGACTATATTCATCATTGGTTTGTTTCTTAACTACAAGGAAAAAAACAAAGATTGTCACATCTACTATGAAAATGAATCATGTTTGCTGTATGACCGAAGTTGGCAGGTAACGCTGAATTTGTGGGTAAATGTTCGTGTGCTAGATTAGTTGTTTAGTGATACTGGTTGTTCGTAAGAGAAAAAGCATAATGTGTTGTTGCGCAGTGATTTTCGATTACAATCGTCTTGTACTCCATTCCAAACAAATTTTAGCGGAAGATCGGTCGCAGGACGAGTTTTTAAAGCTTTTCTTGGTCGAGCATCACTGGAAAACGGACACGGAGTGAATATGGCGGTTAGATTGATTTTTGTTTTCTCTTTTGCCAGATTTCTTGACTGGGGTTTATACTCTCGACATACCTTTTCGAAGATAATCCAGCTCTGCCTCATGCGTTTGGCAAATTCGGATTGATATTTCTTGAGTTGCTCCTTAGAGTACGAAGAGCCACGTTGATCGTTCTTACCTTGAGATTTGGAACCGCGTGCTATATTCTTTTTCGGTTCACGGTCGCGCTTCGAGTCTTCAACCTTTTCCTTTTTGAGTTTGGGACCGACTGAGTCTTTGTGTGTCTTTTCACCTTTAGAATTCTTTAATTTATCGCTCTTCGCTGCTTTTCTAGCTGATTCTCTCAAATCTCTTTTCGTGTTTGGTAACAGATTCCATATCCAAGAATCTGGACTGACGCGGCCCGACAAATAGCTATTTTGCAGTACGACATCAAGCACTGGAAATGGCGCATCATTAATATCGCCTGTGTACGTAAATGGATGAAGATTTAGTTTCGATAGTTTCTGCATAATTCCATCGATCCATTGTTTTAGCGACGATATGCCAAAATCATAGCGCACCATCTCGAGAACAATAGCACGTCGTTGTTCGTATTCTGGATCACTTGTATCAGCCGCTCGTGGCAGGAAAAAGGATCTATGATGTGCATTTTCCAGTAGATTTTCTCTCTCTTCGATCATGTCTTGAACATCTTTGATAAGATCTCGTCTTTCTTTGTCCTGTATTCTTCCTCTCTTGAACTTCATCAATTTCTGTGAATATTCTTCATAGATCGATCTGCGCTGCTTTGGAATTAATAGAAAATTCAAATGTGGATCCTTTCGAACATACTCCAAAACCGAATCTTCTCGTTGTTGACTCGATCTGATATTCTGGAACTATGAAACAATTCCAAGTTTACACTAACAACAAAATTCTAAGAAGATCTACTTACAATTTTCAATAATAGCCTATCGAATTGTAAATTGAAATACTCCCGTGATCCGAAGAACGAGAAACAAGTCTCTTGATCTATTATTTGCCGTAACGATCTGATCGGTTGACAGTATTCCACTTTAATTGGTATAATACTTTTGTGCTTTTCATAAGCACATCTAGCTTCGTCAATACAATTTTGATCTCGAAAATAATTTTCGCTTAAGCACAAGATAACTAAATTCGATCGTTCAATTTTTGATGAACTCTTGTCAGAAGAATCAGATCGCATCCAAACAAAAAAGCCTTCGTTGACCAGATGTGTTCGTAACTGTTCACATACTCTCGAATCTTCGAGCGCATAACTCAACACTATTTTGAAATTGTTCATAGCATTTGCAATTCGATTCTCCTCTGTTGACCCCCGAATTCGCATCAAGACATGGGTCAACCGATATTTTTCATAAGCTTGATTAACGTTAGTTATCGGACCAAACAAAACAAGTTGTTCGTGTTCATTCATTTGTGGTAGCACTGATATTTGACGACAGTATGAATAAAATCCGTTGATTGCATCTTGGTCCCATTCAGTGAAATCATAGACTGTTCGACTACACATCGATCGTTCTAAGTAATGATTGATTTTCTGTTCACATTGAGTTAGATGCTGCTTGTTCGATGCAATCAGAGTAACAGTCGCTGCTGCAATAAAATAAATGATCAAAAAGCAGTGATTTTCTATATGAGTGCTGTAACTAGTCCTTACTTGACGTGGGACAGTAAAAATATCCGCAAGTTTTATCGTCAGTTTGGAGAGGCTGAACAATCTTCACAAAATGTTTGTATAGATTTTGTTGGTCTGGTAAAAATATGAAAGATACGTTGAGTAAAGTGGAATTGACTTGTCGAATGTGACAGAGAGTTTCATCGATCATCTCTTCGGCAATAGTTTGTTCATTATGAATTGAATCGGGCATGACAATTGCAATCGATAATGTCTCACGATTCGACCGTCTTTCAGCTTTGAGTATGTACTGAATCACATGAGACACAAACGTTCGAACGGATTCGCATAAGAGATCTTCATCGATCGACTTTCCAGGCAACGACCAATTAACGAAGAGAATCTTCTTGCAATTTAATCTTCCTGCGCTTGTTTCGGTGATAAATGGCATGGACTCGTCCTGATGTCTTCGATTAGATTTTGAAGGTTGTTCCTCTATATGACCTGCTCGCTCGATTAAGTGTTCTTTCAATCCTGAAGTCAGCGACGGAATGATAAAGACATCCGCCTAGAATTGTATGTCATAGTCAGAGAATCTTTTAATGTTTTCCTATGCTTACTTGTTGGTCTGTGATGTCTGCAATTGAGACGGTTATAGCTCCTCTTTCAAATTTGGCTTCACATGCAAAGAATGGCAACGGAGCGGTTGACTCGTGTGTTAACGCAAGAAGTGCAGATTTCCCGGTCGATCTGCGCAACATTGGAAACGATCGGAAGTTTTTCTTCAGTTTAAATTTGCAATAACAATGACTGTTCTTTGCGAGGTATTCTATATGAGACATGGCCTTTTCCGCAATGTCATAGTAGAAACCATGTGTGTCAATGACAAGTCGATTGAAACTAGATAGCACAGTTTTTAGTCGAGATTCGACATCATTTGAGAGATAGGGTGGAGCGTAGAATACACGTCTTTCCAAATCGATTCTCACGCCAGAACTATTCAAATCTTTCTGGGTCATTTTCACTGCATTCGAACCAATTTGAATCAAACAATCGATCTAAACATGCGTAGTTCTCAAAAAATAAGGCCTTCAAAGAAATGGGAACATACTTCTGTTGTCGACAATTGACTGAATTTGTATTTATTCACTCGATATTTTCGAAATAAACTTTCGACTTTAGATAGAAAGGAATTAACCATGTTTTTCTTTCCGAATATATCGATAACAGTTTGATCTGACCGCCTGATAGAGTTGCTCTTGGTAATTGTCACGAATGTTTTGTTTTTCTGTTGGAATTTGGCGATTAAGTCATCGAATTCCATCTGATATTCTTTCCTTGCATAGATTTTCTCCTGTTGAATGATTCTGCAAGAGTCCACATCGAAATATTCAACTAGAAGGGAACTATCTATCTTGGAAAGAAACAATCTCTCTTGAGAAATGTGATTTTCAATAATATCATCGATCTCAGCAATTCGATGAGAATTATTGAATTCATCATCATCAAAATAGACTATTTCTAACACTGCTGCATTTGTTTTATGCTGAAATGGAAGTGAAACATAAACATATCAAATTTGCTTTCCAGATTGAGCATACCGCTTTTGCTGGGATCGTGCTTATCCGACATATTGTGAACATTTGACATTCGTGATCGAGAATACGTTGCAGAATGGAAAGAGCTGATGCATGGGAAAGACATTTCTTGACTATAAAGGGCTAAATATAGGTGGTAGGTGACATTTTGATGTTAACACTTTACCCTTTTGTTGTTTGTATGTTCGAATCTGCACTGTTTGAAATAATTTTTCGATGAAGTTGACAACTGTCTGGTATTGCTCTTCTGTTGCAGTGAAGTGAAGAACAAATTTCGTTGATGAGATTGCATCACCACACAATGCTTTTTTAACATCAATTGGGATGCTAATGGTTTTCTCTTTGACATATCCGAGGACATACGAAACAAACGATTGATTTTCAAAGAATTGAGTCAGGTCGGTGTTATCAATCGGATACTCGTACTGACTCTTCTGATGTCCATTCTATATACAAATTGACATCTTGAAAATAAAAGTTTCCAAATAGAACTTACATGACCATTTTCATTTGGTTGAGATTGATGCGAACTCCTGATTGATGATGAATCACTCTCTTGTCTGAATAATAAAAGGACACTAGCCAAGTTATTAACAATTTAGTATGTTTTTACTAACTCATGCTTGGTCTTGCTTAGTTTTTGTTTGATCGGGAAGGAAGATGATGGATCAGGGTTTTTCGAGCTTGACCGTTTCTTTTTGTCTTTAATGATTACTGTTGTCGGTTGATTCTCATCATGCTGTGATGGTATTTTCGAATTCGCTTTTAGTTTTTTCAACTCCCTCAGTTTTTCACGGAATCGGCTTTGAGCTCCAATAGTAGGTTTCACAGTTGTGCCATCATCAGCAAATTCAGAGAGTGCGTCCACGATCTGTTCGTCGGTTAAAGCTATCAGAGCGTTGCCATTTATATTCAGCTCTAATTAATAGATGAAATGATTGCAATCGGTGATCGCCAAATGAAAAAAAGCTTACTTTACCTTGAAATCTTTTCATGTATCTCTTGAATCCATTCTCTTTCAACCAGCGATTGACTTGGCCTACGGTCCAGTTAGCCATAACCTATCGCGTAAAAATGTTTATTAACCTGAAATGAAAGAAATCTGAGTGAGGATGTAGTGCACTGCAAAGCAACTGAATTTTTGTTGTTTCATTCTCCAATGATTAAGAGTTCTCTCTTAGACATATTATTCGCATGGTTTTTTCCAACTTGTCACTATTATTCCGCACAAAAATTCAATAAAAAAATTTCAATCATAAAATTTTGTTATATTCCTCGTTCGCTTCTTGTCAAATAAACTTTCAATCAAGCAAAAACACACCACTTTCCATATGCCAGTGATTTATTGTTATTGCTTCCTACTCTCTCTACTTGGTAAATTTTCGATCGGCAAATAGAAATTTGTTATTACTTTTCTTCGCTACATCTGCTTTTTTACGACACTCAAAAGAAATTCATTCCGAGAAGAGTACAGCGTAGAGAAGTGATTGAAAGCAAGTACAAATAAACTGTAGTATGTAAATACTTCACTCTATTTCAAACGAGCCCGACAAACACTTTTCATCACAAATTGCCAGAACAAAATTTTATACAAATACTTACGTACCACAATCCAAAGACTAAACTACGAGGTAGGGCTTATACTGATGAAACTGAATCGAATTATACTCCTCTTCGACGTTGTAATCAATCCATGATTTACGGCGAAAATATGCAACATAAGTGTTTGATTCCCGTGTGATAAAAATCTTATGTTACATATTTACTGAGTACATATATGCATGTGAAACTCCATTTGATTATGATACGAAAACTTTTGTTGAAAGATGTATCTAATCGGAGGTCACTGAAGTATAATTCTTCACACGCTCTCAAATACAATTCTAATTATGATTTGTAGATTGATCAATGGCGAGCTGGACTTTAGAAGAAGTGCTCGAATGGTTGGAAACCAATGGTTTTGAACGGTATACACAAACTTTTATAAGTAAGTTACTTCGGTTATACTGTCATATTTGACTTCGTTACTATAGATGAAGATATTGACGGCGCAGCATTGCTGGGGTTGTGTGAAGATGATATTGTGAAATTGCTCGCGACGGTCGACGAAAACGGAAGAAGACGAAATGCAACGCTGAGAACACGACGGAAGTTTTTGGCTAAGTTGGAAGAATGTAAATCGCTTGCCAATGAGAAGCAGAGTCAGCAAAGATTCCAAAATAAGTAATTAACTAATTGATTGATTGCTGATCACTCTCTATAATGTTATCTTTCTCCACAGCGGAATGGTAAATGGAATATTGCACACAACTATGAGCAACAAGGAACACAGGTACTTAGTAAAATAGAGATTTAAAAGCTTGTTTTTTCCCCCCAAGGCATGAAATATCATTCTGATACTCTAGTTCATTTCCTCAATCCACCGGCAAAACAACTGATGATTCGAAATCATACTCCAAATTACTCATTGTTGATTCGGCAAGTACAACAATGAAGTTTTTTCGGAGTGAATTGATCTGTGAGTATTTAACAAATTATTTATCAACAACCTTTGATGTCAAGTGCGACATCCCCATAATCACTCTTCCCGTTCCAACGAACGACTTATCCGTTCGACTATTTGGCATGCAACAAAATGTACTAACTGCTTACAGTAATCTCCGATCATTGTTCACTACAATATGCACTCGAGTTTTCAATGAAGAAAACACAAACCCAAAAGGTTAGTAGATCATCAGTACATTCACAAAGAATCCATGTCGTTTGTTTCATCCTACAGTAATCAGATGGTCCAAGAATATTTATTGTGATTCAGCTGTTGTTGTCTTGCAAAAAATCTTCCTCGGCAAGCGCATCTTGACTGTATGGGAGAAAACTAGTCTTCTATCTGGGTACTACATCGTGTATTACCTTTCTGGAAGTCAAGAAGCCAGTGTCATCGAAAACTCCATCGAACATGCTTTAAATCATGAGATATCTTTCGTCAAAGATATAATCGTATCGAATGTTCGCGGAAAGTATCAGAGTGAATTGAATGAATTCGTCAATAGCCGGAAAAACGAGCAGCGAACAAGTCAACCCATGACTATCATTTCCTATCAGTCTCCATTTCAAACAGATATGAAAATTAGTCTTTTCGGTATGAAAGAAACGGTTCACGTGGTAAAGAAACAGTTAAAACTACTCGTACATAAACATCAGACAAAAACAACAGTACTCAATCTGGATTCGCAACAGGTAGGATACAATGAAAGCATTGTGACAGTCAATATAATGCTTCTGGTTTTAGCGTGAATATCTATTGAACAACTGCGGTTCTTCTTTGAAACAAATTGAGTTAAATTATGAAGAAGACAATGTGAAAATACAAATTCGTGAAGATTCGTTCATTTCGCCTCAATATCTTGTGAAAATCATCAAACAATTGATTCAGTCGATGATTTTTCAAACAGTCAATCTAACTTTTAAATCCCTCGAAAATGTATTTCACTTGACCGATCAAGATCGTTTACAGTTACATGGCCTAGCCAGAAATCACAACTGTGAAATCGATAATATTCTAGTAGATACGCAAGAAGAACTTATCAGTTTACCCAAAGGAAAGATTTCAATGAGGTCCGAGAAATCAAGTCAATCCTGCTCGACATTGTTTGTACCAAGAGCTATCTCTATAGCAAACAAAACATTAGAAATTCAAAGACCAGATCGTTTCAAAGCTGATGTGATCATACTATCAACTGCCGAGGATTGTGTGCAAAACAAAATCGAACCAAAGGGTCAGCATGGATACTTTCAAACAAATACAGGTCAGAAGCTTCTCTATCTATCATGGTCGCCTCCTCAAATCAAGCATTACAACAATCAATCAGAAATTCTTCTGAAGGAGTCGATAGGAACTTTCATATCTCTTTCACTTCGACGACTTGATCAATATTATGCGGACAGTGTGCGAGTAATAGCATACTCCACAAATAAATGGGAAAATATCCCACAACGGAAGCAATTCGTTCAGGTTTTTATCGACGAAATGAAATCACAACTTGCAAATGTTGAATTCAAAAATCGCTATTGGAGAATTGTGTTTTCTCTCGGCGAAAATCAACGTATTTTATTGAAAACGTTCGCAGATGTTATGTCAAACTCACAAACACAGGATGAGAGCGACGAACAGTTCTCATGTCCAATATCGAGTAAGTAAACCTGTTAAACACGCACAAAATTTGCATTCGGCTCGTTATAGCAAACATAATTTCGTTGAAAACATCGAGTGACAACAACATTTCCAAATGTCAAAAAGCGATTAGCGATTACATCGAGAAGAATGTTTTCGTCGCAGTGAAAATTAACAAACCATTCGATGAAAATGTTTGGAACCAAGATATAATTAATGATTATTATAATTATTGCCTGCAAGAATCAATTTTGCCAAGTTTTTCACAGACAGGTTCTTCGTCATGTTTAGAATTGAGTGGACCAATCAGAGAAGTTTATCTAGCCAAAGAAAAGTATGAACTTATGTCGAGAATTGCTTATCTCAAAGTGATACCAACGAATCTCGCCGCATCGAAAATGATTCGAAAACCATTCGAAGAAAAGTCAAGACAAAACAATATCTTTCTTAGCTTTTGTTCTGCAGACGGAATACTGCCGGATATTTTGAATAGTCGTCTCATCGATGAAGATTATGCCGTTTTAGTTGATGCATCTGATCACACATCATCTAGTTTTGCTGCTAAAATGGAAAGCGCAGATGTTGTTGTTATTTGCTTCACAGTTAATTATTATAAGAATACGCATTGTAGGAATGTACTGCGAACAGCAAAAGAATCATTGAATAAAACGATCGTGCCGGTGGTACTCATACCAAAATCTTCAAATCAAGAGAACAATTGGATGAGATGGATTGAAACAGAGGAATTGTATTACGAAGTGTTCACAGATGAGATTCGATTCAAACTCAACGAAGATTTTGACCTAAATTATGAAAAATTGTTGGTAGAATTGGTGAGACTTCTCATTATCTGTGAGTTTGAATTGAACATTCCTATTCGTAGCTTCGCTATACCAAACCCGGTGCATTTGGTCAGACGTATCCACAACTGAGCAATGTTTCTATCGAAGAATCCTCGCATGACGAGAATGTTAACCATCGCCAGGATACTAGAGTACAGTTAACAACAGCAGAGATGCAGGAAAAACAACGAAATTATGAGAAATATATCGAAGAAATTATTCGAAATCAAAGAATTTCAGATGATACAATTGAGAATTTAATCTACATTTTAAAAATCATTCTTAAAAAACCAATAAGCCGATCGAATTCTGAAGACTTGAAAGAAGAAGAAGAATCTACTATAGCTAGTGAAGATGAGAAAGCATCCGATCTGTCTAGCAGTAATTCAACTATAGAAGATATACAAAGTTGGTCTTCGATACTTGTCTATGCTTTTAAATTTCATTCATTTGCTTTTTATTCATAGTAGATCAATCTACACACCTGCAGAGTTTTCTCTCACTAATTAAACGTTGGATAACAAAGGCATCGAATGAGCCAGTAATCCTGGGTAACATCCCGCCGTTTACGCTGACTGGTGATTATAATGACGCGGAATTTCCGATACCATTACGGGATAAACGCCCATGGTGGGAATTGGAAGATTTAGGAAAAAATTTCCCGCATTCGAGATCAAAAGAACTGAAATGGCCTCCTGAGCCTATAATAGTTGGATCGTGGTTCAGTTCTGATGAAGCCCATGAGTACTTTGAAAGCATAACTGACGTAGAAATTCAGTTTCCAAGGCCAAAGGAGAAAAAATTAGAAGGTTCAGGTACCGACGAACATCCACACAAGAATGACACAGTTAAAGCAATTTCGCC
The DNA here is from genome assembly GCA_905250025.1 of Adineta ricciae. NCBI lineage: Eukaryota > Metazoa > Rotifera > Eurotatoria > Adinetida > Adinetidae > Adineta > Adineta ricciae. Next base: position 66,001 of record CAJNOJ010000186.1, read on the forward strand.
CAGAAAATATATGAAGTTTGACACTTCTATAAAGGATCACGTTTCAGTTTGGAACACTGCACCGCGCGACATAGATTTCTTAAAGGAATACGAAAGACGAACCAAAGGATCGACGACTAACTTACCTGAAGACATTGAAGAAAGATGGAATCATTACTGGCCAGAGTACCATAAAAGTATACAAAAGCTGGTCCGGGGCAAAGTTGAAGCACAATCATTGCAAGGGGCTGCACTAAGAAAGCGTGAAATACTCAATGATCCTGGTCATAGAGTATGGAGGGATGGAACAAGAAATCGTGGTTGCCCACAGTTCGTTAAACAGATGATACGGAATGCAAAGAAATGGGAGAAGTTTTTAAAAGCGCAAAAAGATCAATAAACGAAAACTAATCTTTTTCTAACTTTTATATTATGAATTGTGAATTTTAGAAAACAAACTTATTTTTAGATAAAAATATCTGCATATGGATTCACCATTGCAACTAAATAACAATACGATCAGTCAACTGTCCAAGCGCAATTCAATTGCTGGTTTAGTCGAATTCTTCGATAGTATTGTTTCATTTCTGAATAACAATACTTGTGAACCCGCAATCGCTTTGCGTAAACTAACCTCAGTATGCGATGAATTATTCGCCGTTCGTGTCCTAGGTCCATTTGATAACCCAACTATCATGCAACATAACTTTTTCATTCTACTCAGTCGGACATTTACCATGCTGTTTACAAAAATGACATTGGTTCCTTTAACACCGACAGATGAGCAATGCTTGGAATCAATAAGCATATTTATTACCAATTTATGTTCACTGAAGAATAAAGCTGTACATTGCTTCTACGCAGACTATACGGAAGAACGCGATGGAAAAATCAGTCAACCGGTGGACCCGATGTCGTACGATAAGATCTTTTTTACTAGTAAATTCATGGCGAAATATATCCGAATGGTAGAAAATGACATCTCTAATAAAGAATACTCAGCCTATCATATTAAATACAAAATAACCGATCGTTTACTTCGTCTCTGGATAAAACTACGGAGTCCAAATTATAGAGCTGCTCTCGATGCTGTGATAAAGTGTTTAATGTCGGAACATTACCTTAAAGTGTACAAGGCCATCGATCTTCGCAACCCGACGCTGACTCCAAAACAATCATTGCTTTTGTATCAATGTCCGAAATTCATCCGGTTAATGTCTGACACCCGACAGGGAGAGATATCACATAAACTATGTGAAAAACTTATCAAAGACACCTATGAAATACTTCACAAGCATCTAAATACCATTTTAGAAGGTGAATTAGAATTAGTTAAGATGATTGACTACCAACGAAGCAGAAACGGTGAGAGATGAATGATCAATCCGATCACAACGAAATTCATTTTGGAATTCATTTTAGAGTCGGATAGGCAAGTTTTGAAGAAGTATTTTTTATCAAATACAAAAGGCGCGAAAACACCTGCTGTTGCTTGGAATATCGAACTATTGAATTACTTTGCTTTGACTCCAACAACGGGAATACGAGGCTGTTTCCAGACACGTACATCATGATGTTGTTTAGAATCTTGTCATTTCTCGTCTTCTTTCTCTAGATTACGATCATAACGAATCGATGGTTGATCAAGTGCTTGCTATCATAAGTAGAGATTATCTGATTTACAGTGTTCAATTCAACAGTCTACCATTTCATTGTGATGTTGCTCTTGTCTCATACTCACTTGTAATGCTATACAATTTAACATTCGACGAAGCAATCCATAAACATCTAAAAAGCAAGAAACCATTCAATACTCTTAAACGTTTGCACGCAGCAAAAGACAAAATTATTCGATTCACCTCTCGAACCTTAGCGGCGATTTTACAAAAGGAGAAAATTGACGAAATCGATAGTCCCTCCAAAATTGCAAAATCCTATCTGTACATGATCGAGAACACTCTCGATAATATAGACCTGATGTTCCATGGAATCAAACTTGACGGAGTGTTGACTAATTTGGAAAGTATGATGTACCAAAATGAATTGTAATTATTTGTATCTCTGAACTATTTCAGCGGTTGTTCTCAACGATGAAGTTAAAGAAGAAATCGTCAATGAAGATGGAATCGATCTGCTAGAAGATATCGTATGTCATGATGCTTTCGATTACGATAGCCTTCGCGCGCCTGCTGCTCGGATTATTGAAAGTCTTTCATTTGAACTCAAAGCACCTTCGAAGATTCTTGATAGCGATCGTCTATTAGCAGAGATCAATGAATTTTCATGTGATGCAAACGCTGAGAAGCAGTCGATAGCAAAGTACATTCAGTGGAATATCGAAGGTCAAAAACTCTTCCAAGCGAGGCGCGTATCGGATGAAGAAAGTCGCGAAAAATACGGAATCAAGGAAACCAAAAGAGCATTCGATATCACAAAAGCTATTTATCAATACATTCGAGGCGATTATGTGTACACCTTAGATGGCCAGAGAGAACGAAACAAAATCAACATTCACATTAGTTACAATGCTAAAAGTAAAAAAGATCAAGAAATGTTCAATAACATTTACAATTACTTGAAAAAGATCGAGCTCTACAATATATCATTCAATACAATGACGGAGCAACGCCCCGATCCAGAAAAATTGGCTAACGACATTGAAGAAGCGTCCATCGTGATCCTGTGTTTGTCAAATGAATACGGACATTCGAATGCATGTCGAATCGAAGCTATCTATGCTTCTCGGAGAAACCGAAAAATTATTGCGATTCTAGTTCACGGAGAAAGTATCAAATCGAAGTGGTTGCTCAACATCATAGAAGGCAAACCTTTTATTGATTTTACTACTGAATTTAGCTTATCTTGCGATAGACTGATGGATACAATCAATCATGAGTATGAAAATATTTTCCGGAATGAATAAACAGTTTGATTGAAGATTGTTTAACACTAAAAACTATCGAATAAAGTCTCTCTTTTTTAGTTTGATTTACTTATGATAGATATTCTCGTTGTAGATAATTACAAATGAAAGTGTTCTGACGTGTGAAAAGTAAAATGGCATCCTTCACATCACCGAAAATTATCGAAAATTGCGTTATTCTTTGGTTAGATGACAATCGGAACTTTTCCACCGAGGATAATAAAGATTCGATTGCTCAATTTCGAAGCATTGTCAACGCCGTCGAAACTTTCAAAGACATCGACTCATGCCGTCAACGTCTCACTCAACTGAAAAATGAAAAAGTTTTCTTCGTCGTGTCCGATACTTTACTAAACGAAATCGCTGCTTTCGAAGACAACTTCGTTCAACTGTCTTCCATTTATGTCTTCTGCAGCAACTCAGCAGTACGCACTGATAAAATCAAATCGTTCAGAAAAGGAAGAGGCATTTTCACGAACATGACACATCTTTGTAACGAATTGAAAACGGACGTTCGGCGAGTGGAGAAGAACTTACTGTGCGGTGATACAATCTCACCATCGGCTAACTTAACTGATAACGACCTTCCACCGTCGTTTATGTATTGTCAAGTATTGAAGGAGAATTTCTTCAAGTTGGAAGACGACTCAGATGCCAAGAGAAAATTTATCGAATACTGCAAATCACAATATGTAGGAAATATATCGGAAATGAAATACATCGAAGATTTTCAAGCAACCTACGATCGTGAATCTGAGAAAAAATCGCCGATTTGGTGGTATACTAATCAATGTTTTCTATATCAAATGCTCAATCGTGCATTACGATTGCTGGATATCGAAGTTTTAATGCACATCAACTTCTATATTCGAGATCTTCACGAGCAAATCAAGCGAAGACACAAACATCCAAGAGAAGCACTGCCGCCAGTCGTTTATCGAGGACAAGGCTTGTCGAAGTCTGATTTCGACAAGCTAAAGACGAACAGTTTGCAATCTTTTAATAATTTTCTCTCCACAACAACCAAACAACCCAAGGCAGTGGAATTTGTACGATATGCACTACACAATCCTGATTATCCCGACTCGATTGGGATTCTATGGGAAATACCGATTGCTTCTTCGGTTTCATCTGTTCCTTTCACTCTGGTCGAGGATATTACTGCCATCAAGGAAGAATGTGAAGTTCTTTTCTCCATCGGTGCTGTTTTTCGTATTAAAAGTAAAGAACAAGAGAAAATTGAAGAACTTAGCTTGTGGCGAATAAAACTGGCTTTGACAGAAGATCGCGACTCATCATTGACACGCCTCACAGATCATATTCGGAGATCATTGGGTTCTGGAACTGGTTGGCGTCCATTGGGTCAACTAATGATTAAAATGGGTCATTTCAGCAAAGCAAAAGAAATTTACGAGAAGTTAATTATTGGTGTTGCGCCTGAAGATAAATTAGAATTCATTTTTCTCCACAATCAACTTGGTCATGTTGAAAAACAAATGGGTAACCTAACCGAGGCATTCGAACATTATCAAAAGGCGATCAACTGTAGTAAAGGATATTTGTCGCCACACGACTCTCAACTATCCAGTATATATTCGAACATTGGTGTCATTTCGAAAAAACTTAAACGATTCGATGAAGCATTGACATATTTTAATCTTGTTCTCGAAATCGACCGTTCTACATCGGATCCTAACCGATTAGAGATTGCTGTCGATTACAATAACATCGGCTCGGTACTGGACGACCAAGGCAAATATGCCGAAGCTCTCAACAATTATGAAAAAGCACTAGAAATCAAGTTAGCCCATTTGCAACCTGATCATCCATCTTTAGCCAATAATTACAGCAACATAGGTGTCATCCATAGAAAAATGGGTGATTGTTCAACGGCGTTGTCATTTTATGAAAAGGCTCTTGCTATTCAAAAAAAAACTTTACAGCCCAATCATTCTGCATTCATCACCACATATAGTAATATGGTATCTGCGTTACACAGTCTCAATAGAATAGATGAAGCAATTAAGTGTGCAACCGAGGCTGCAAACATCGCTAAGGAAGCACTTGGAACAGCTCATCCCGAAACGAAACGGCGAAAAGATATTTTAGATAAACTAGAAAAGAAACAATGATGATATGTTCCAAACAGTGCGCATACGAAACCTAAGATACTGTATTCATTTTTCCATTTAATTAAAGAGAAGGATCAAGTTGAATTCAGCATTTAATCTTCCGATGTATTTTTCATGAGAAGAAAAAACGATTAGTTGTTCTATTCTTATAAAAGGCAATACTAATACCTTCAAGCTTCAGATAGAAGAAAACGAAACGCAGGTAGGTACGTTCCCTAGATTAGAATGCTATGCATTTTATATAAGATCAGGATATTTTGATTTACTTGAATTCATTTCTCTTCATAGAGAGCGATGTCTGCACATGACTCGATTTTCGTATTCATACTATATATGAACTGCATTGGGCAACTGTTTGGACAGGTTGCCACGAATAATTCACCTCAATACCACTCAGTCATACCACGCAATAATCTTACATCTACTCAAAAGAATGATATATTCAAATCTCTGGCGAAATACGAATCCCAATATAATGCCAATGAATCTATGATCAAGCAAAGTTACACATGGACATACGGAACTTATCATACGGTTTATAAAGGCAATACAGTTCATCGAACACGCAATGCAGCTGAGTATGCAGTTAATTTATTCGACAGTGGTAATGTTACAATGGAGAAGCGCGGATTTGACGTCCTACGCAAACTTCTGTCCTTACAAGACACCAATTCAAGNGGCCTTTTCGGCTAAGATCAAAGGGTAGTATCTGTTCTCGTCGGTTTGAAAGCCGGCGCTGGTCCCATCGGGGCCAGGCTCTTTCAAGCGGATTTTTGGACATAGGCCAGGATCACCCGAGTTCACTCGGACCTGTGCCACAGATCGTCTCGACACTGCAGTGCCGTTGAGTTCGGTCCACTCTCGTTCCTTCGGGAATGGGAATCAATTCTAATTAATGAAAATATGTTGGATGGCAAGTTTACTTGTGCATTTATCTGAGTATTGAGGAAATTATCAGTATCCTTTGTTAGGTGTAAACTGTTTTTTTGGGGGAAACACCTGAAGTTAAGTCATTCTGGAAATGTGTTAGTCGATATCAACGGTATAAACAGAAAACTGGTCTTGGTAGGAGCCTTTCATAAAAGACATTGTGATGATTCGGAGAATACTTTTGCGTAGACCTTGTAATGAAGTGAACGAAAAAATGGAGATAAAACCTGTAATGCAGATGCAACATATGATTATTCAAGCAGAATAAATTTTCATCGATGTCGAGTGTATGTATGCACATAACATGCAAAACATCGTTTATGGCGGAAAAATATGGATTTTTTTAAGGAATAATGGAAGAACTTGAAAAGATGTAGATTGAGATGATGATTCGTGAATGGTAAACGAATAAGGAAATCACTGTTTGTTTTAATCATTGATTTGTGATAGCTACGATCAGGCGAGCGGTGCTAATCTTTATTTAATCCTAGCCAGTATTTATAAAGGCAATTTAGCATATGTTTTTCTCTGATTATTAAATATATAGTAAAGTCATCTCGTCCTCATCGATAATAAACAGATCTTCGGTTGACTTTTGCTGATTATTCGTGTAGCAGAAACAGGATCCAAAAAACCAAGGTATGGAACAGTTTCAGAACGTTACAGGTTTTTCCGATTTTTATTATACAAATTTTTACGTATTCCTCTCATCATAATTTGGTTCTATTTTGTACATCTTCGAATTTGAACTGTAATGCAAAATTTCTGGCTGTTTAGATAAGATTGCACTATGGGTGAGCATTGTAATTCATAGTTGCTGTTCTAATTCGACGGCGCTCTGGGATAACTATTCTCGCAGAGAGTTTTTGTGCGGGCATCGTCATTTGTCCAAAAAATGTTCATTATAACAGTAGAGAAGGCTGAGTCAGGCTACAAGCAAAATTTGAGGCTTTCACCGGCCTTCGAAGTATATCTCGAAAACTGTTTTTAGTTGATTTGACTAACTCACTACTAGTTTCTCCAGATACTGTCTGGATCTCCATTGTTGATGCCGTTCTGTAGTAATCCGATAAACTCCGGTTTATAATTGTGCAAAAGCCATTGCGAAGTACTTCTTCCATGAAGAATCTATTTTTCGAATTCTAAATTTATCAAAAGCTGTTCATTATACAGCTTCATCATTGTGACGAACAAACACGATTTCGACTGGAACATAAAATTTTGATTAGAAGTATATTAATCTTGGACTAATCACAATATTCCCTCTCAACACTGCTGCATTAATTCGTTTCGTTGCTCATCAATTAACTAAATCGCCCATTGCAAATGCTCGTCTTAGTTTAAGATCAAGGGTACGAAATCTGCACACTTTCTATAACACAGCGGAGTACACCAAGGTTCGTCTATTAACCTTTTCAGTCCCGGCGGTACCTTAAGGCGCCATCCTAGTTTTTCTTTTCAGTGATAAGTGCAGAATTAAACTGATTTCATAGGTCAACAGACATCACTTATATTGATAATCTGATACATAATGTCACCATTTTTTACACTCATAAACTCTTCAGTCTCTTTTTTCGACATGTGGCCATATAAAGTAAAAGTTAACAAAATGATCGTCCAATTTTCCGAGAAAAGCCGGAACTAAAAGGGTTAATCCACACCTAAAACTTCAACATGGAAAGAACAAAAATCATGTAAACGAGAGTAATACAAAAACATTCCAATGACTCGAAGAGAATTATGTTCCAATAGTAATATTCATCTCAATCGATTTGTTTTCTATTTATGTATTGCAGACTTTTGTCTTCTCGTTCGATGTGAAGAAAGTAATGGCGAGACGAAAGATGATGGTTTAGCTTTTATTTCTTATACTTTAAATCTAAAATAATACGAAAAACAACTGAACAGTATGAAAAATGAAACTACTGATTTCTTCCTGGCATGTTAATCATATTAGAAATAATTATTACAACATACAACGACAACAGAAAATAATATTAATTTCAGTTATCTGTTATGCAATGAATAATGATTATTGAACGGTACCGGTTCTTCTATCAACTCGTCGATTTTTAATACGAGACATTTCTCTTATTTCAGGAGCAATTGTATTTTGTTGTCTTTGACTAAATTGAATAATCTTTCGAAATTTAGTTCGTAGTTCAGGTAATGAAGCAATTGATACAAAAGGAGTAAATAACATTGTAAAGTAAGAAAAATAATAAGAATCCAAAAAGAAATCCCAACCTATATCACTTGATAGACCAAATGTATAAGCTGTATATAAAATTTGTGATGGTAAAACAAGAAGAAGATAAAGAGCAGATAATGATAATAATTGAAATGTCATTTTCTTATATTTTTTCCACTGAAATCGTTGACCTATTCGATATTTCTTATGCCATATACGAATAATTAGACCAATACTAAAGATAACAATCACAAATATTGGTAAAATATTATTAATTGAACTATCCCAAGTACCTAATATTTCATGAATAGATAAACAAAATCCTAATTGACATCGTTCATGGTGATAATTCGATGGAATCGTACAAGGTAAAGCAAAAAATCCAATAAAATAAAAAGTTGATGGATAAATACTGCAGATAATCAATGGTAAATAATGAAAAATAAAACGTTTCAATGACGTTGAAAGTAAATTCTGATGAAAAATAAATATATGTCGTTCAATTGATGCCCAAGCTGTTAGAATCATTATGGAAGCATATCCAGATAAATCTACAGAAATCCATAAAAGACAAAATGTACGTGTTGATGATATTAATGAATTTGTACGATAATAATGAATTAACCAAATAATATCTGTAATCATATAGATAAAACCAAATAAAAGTATTATTGTTATAACATGATTATGTAAATTTTGACGAAATGTTCGATCAATAAGAAAATAATAAAGATTGAAAATACTACATAACATTGAGGGAATTATAAAGATTAAACAAAACCAAAATTTAATAATCAAAGAAAGTGTCATTCTGATATTTTGACTAATATGGAGCAAACTTTTTGTTTCACTAAAACTTGTAGAAATCTGGTAGAAGATTATAAAAAGGATTCGAATACGAAATGATTATTTTAATCGAATACATGAAAAATTTTACTTTAGAATTGTGTTAAATAGCTTTTTAGTTATGATTATTTTCTTCGAAAAAATGATTTAAGTAATATAAAATGTGTTAAGTCATATGACTTGACTTCTTCAACAAATACAGATACTTAAATGCAAACAAAAGTATTTTTAATTAATTCTTTAGTTTGTCTGTAATCTTAAAGATAATATCATATTCTTGATCTGAACATCCCTTGTTCTGACAAGCAAAAAAATTACATATTTAATTAATTTACACAAGGATATTTTGGATGTAAAATCATCTGTTAGTCAGTTTTGTTGGATGAAGATGTCTGTGTTATCATGAAACGATATCATATACGAGCTTTAGAATTTTTGAATTAAGTTAAATCTTTTATTTTAACAAAAAATGTATCATATGAGAATAAAATCTCTAGTATTCTTTATTCTTTTTATTATTGTTCAATAGATATGGAAATTATATTAAGAAGTAAGAAAAGATGAATCCATAAAAAACACATCAAGGAAACGAGAGAATAAGAAAATAAAGAAGAAAAAGCTATTTTCTGCTTCAATAATCGATAAATATATCTATCTACAGAGTAGAAGAATTAGACACGAATTTATTACTTTTTATCTGTAGAGATTAGAAAGATCCAACTTATCGAGTATTTCTAGTAATGAGTAAATTACTGAATTGAATTAAAGCACAATTGATGAAACAACAATATTGAAATTATTTAATTTGCGTGATGCTGTTGAATATATGACAAAATGTGAGAATATCATTGTCATGTCGGGTGTTGGTATTCCTGATTTCTGTACACCTTCGTTCTTTTATTTGACTTTAGAATGAAAAAGGCATATTGTTACGATTATTCATACAGGTAATTCTGTATTTATCTAATTCTTAAGTGAAATTATTTGTTCCTATGTCGAGCATTGACTTATTGGGAAAATTTGTTGAAGTTTATGAAACGTTTTTCATTGCTTATTATTTGAATTAACAGAAAGAATATTCATTAGATCATATCAAAGATTTGTTCATTTAGTTAATTTCTTTCATGTAGCAAGATTCAAAAGTTTTGATTTTTTTTAAAGATTATTTTCAAACATAAGATTCTTTATTGTGATCGGTGCTCTCCCCAATGATCACCTATAAAAAATCGAAAATAACGAAAAAAACTTTATGATTGGTATGATTATCTACCCCAGTTGTTTTTGCATATCTAAAACGGTTTATCACCTTTAATATCATAACCAACAATTTGTAACTAAACACCAGAATATTATTTTACGCCAAAGACAAAATCACTGGATTCATTCAGTTTATATCACATGAGCAACTATTGCTTCTGAATACCCATCGTTATCATAGATACCTCCTTTATATTTTGAAAATTCTTCATCGCTAGTATCTATTTTTTTCTAAAGTGTTGATTCTTGTATTCAAGCTAACATTGTACGTATATGTTATAAGTACCAGAAGATAAGTTAATGAGCTATAGTCAATCGACTAGATTTCGATAGTCATTGTACCAGTCGTTTTCGAATATGGGATGCGCATCATAACGTTGTTTATGTTAGAAAAATTCATTTATTTGAGAGTAGGCTTTGACTAGTTGCTGACGCATTGACTATCGTTGATAGGTCAAGTAGTAGGTGCCACCGAAGCCAATGATCACGTTGATCATGTATTGTGTCCATATTTTCACCTGTTTTCTATCAGCATCATTAAGTTTCTGATTGAAATCTAGAACTACAGCGGAAGTGTCGTTGTGATCACGTACATCACGAAGGAAAGGTTTTTTGGGCAGGTGAAACAAATTGAATAGTGCTCGACAAAAGGTTAATACTATGACGTTTAACACTCTGCCGAGCTGCGTGACAACTCAAAGACGAAATGATCCAATTTAATGTATTTCTCTTTGATAAGTTTGTCCTTAACCTTCGGTACTTTCTTACTCGTTTTTGATATCACATGCGAAAGTCGGCGACAAAGATTCCATCGAACAGATGTTTCGGGTGTACGGATGACCAAGCAAAGTGCAGACTGATGTTACGATTCGTTTCGATCCTGTCGAAGAAATACGAAGGATACTGTTGTCAATCCATGGTATCCATTCGCTTTTCATAGAAAACATTTTCGGTCAAATGAATATCAGCATCAAGAATAATACCAAAAAGTCTTTAAAAAAGGAGCTAGTCTTGAATTGTAGATACAGTCAAGCTATCCCTACCCATAGACACCGATAATACAGTGAAATAGTTGACGATTTTCTTCTCTTCAAACATTCTTGATTTCTCCATCAGCAGTTAAGAATGGGAACGCTACGACTGAATCAATAACGGATCCGTAACGCGAAGCTCGATCATATGCATTAACGCTCAATGATCCGCCAGTGGTGAAAATATTCGATGATTGGATTACCTCAACTGCAAATCCCACTTAGTTACCTGCATCCTGTACATCAGCTCAAGTCGCACCACTTTGCATAATAACCATTCGTGCTGATGTCATCGACATTATGGACTCCGATAACACCCTTAATGCGAGCTACTTCGAGTCGATTTACATCGTGAAAGGCAACCGATTGACTGTAATTCGCAGCTTGAACTAAATAGCGATAAGAAAAGAAACAGATACAATGATCAATGTCGAAATTTACTTCTCCATATATACTGATCGAATGTGCATACAACGAACAGAATATAGACAAATAAATAGTCTTTCTTCAGTCTATGCTCTCCTGAAAAGAAAGATAATACTTATCATCATCCAATGTAACTAAAATTTTAGATTAAGCTTGTCAATTATAGAATATATCTCTTCTATTCGTGTATAGGATTGCTTTTCATCATGTGTGCATTTATCTAGCGTCTAAGATCACAAAGCTTTTGTTTACATAATCAATGCAAAGTCTTATCGATATTTTTGTGCTTTTGGTCCGCAACGATGTTTGAATTTATCAACTCTCATTGCTTGCGGAGAGGATGTATTAAACCACCCCGATCGAGCTGATTTAGCCGCCTATGTAGACTACTTCAAATAAATAGTAGGGGGTACCAAAAGTCTCAGCTTCTAGAATGAATAGAATATGCTTCGATACAGACGAGAGAAATGTCTACTTCACCTGAGTACTCGTCGAATATAGATAAATTAGAGAACATGTCATGATTTTCAACTGGGTATACTCCATGAGAAATATCGAGCTGTAATGAAGAAGGACAACGGTTGATACGAATTGGCTCTCTTGGTATATCAGAGCCTCTTCAATCGACATCTTTGATTTTTGGACAAAAATTCATAACAACGAGTTTTCGCGATTGACAATGTATGATCTCGAAATCGTAAGTGAAAAACACCTGCATTGAAAAGAATGATGTGGATTAAATCGAAAATAGTCATCATTGTCTTCGAATCACTCAACTTGTACTGATTCCTTTCGAGCGCTATAATAAATTCTCCAGCGGTTCGGCGAGCTTCTGGTAAACTTGCTTCGTGATATTCAATTTGCTGTTTTCTATCATTGTAATCGGTAGAATTTGATTGAAGCACAAGGTCTACATTCTGTATATATGGTAAGGGGAATAATGGAAGATTGAGATGGTCAAACAACTGAAGGGTGTGAAAGACATTCTGATCCTACGATAGCTCATCAAGTAATTTATATGGATTCTGGGATGTTATTGCACGCAGAATAGCTACGAATGACGAATACTCCAACGGCTCGTGCAGAACATATTCGCCATTACCGTTTTGAATAGACAAGAAATCATTTTTGTGCTCGACGAGAACAGTTAGATAAGTAATGAGCTCAGCCTGTTGCCGAGTAAGATGGAGAAGTTGATCGGAAGAAGCAAAACGAAATGCATATGTGCTTTCACTTGTATTTCGCTCCAAAGCTTGATTCATATTTGTCACTTTCTACAAAAAAAAATAAATGAACTAATCCACATGAAAGCTTCAGATTAGTTGGTTTTTACCTGTTTTGATCGTCATTGACAAAAATCCGAGCAATGATTAATCCTCATTCAAGCGTATCTTCATAAAACAAGTCTTAGTGACATCTGGTGCATTACGTCGATACCTACGCACATCGTTAAGCAAAATTTAAATGAAAATGCTCAATTTTATAATGCGGTCGTGCAGAAATATAAGATAGAATATCGAAGTAGTATTATAACTGCAAATCTCGTTTTATAATGACACCGAGTCTAGTATAATACAAACAAAGTTAATTTTTGATGAGAAGCCAGCTTTTTCGATCTGCTACCTCGAACACAGACTATTGTTAAAGTCAGAACCAACTAACCAAGACATTTTTATTGAGTAGGCCTACGGATAAAAGCTCATGATAACTGTTTTAAAAGACAAGAAGATGCGCATCTGTTACGCTCTCTCATCGCCCATTTAGCATAGCTTTTTATCATACGATTATTTTTATCTTGCAATCTTCATTTATTCTCATAGGCCATCTTTCCACATTATAAATAATCCACGTCAATTTGTATTCTACTCAGTGCAATACAAAAATCCACATGTTGAGTAACTTGTTCTTTGTTTCACTCTTAGCACTCTGTGCTGTCGTCTTTGCTCATCTACCTGTCCCAGGCAGATCAGTCACTACTCCATTTGGCAAGAAAGGCAGTTGGGCAGCTGGTTACCATACTGGCGATGATTATGCATGCCCAGTTGGAACAAGTGTTCGTGCAACAGCCAGTGGTACAGTAATCAATGCCAACTGGGGCGCTGACTACGGCACCCATATTGTTATTGAATCTCCTGATAGGATTCGTCAACTTTACGCACATTTGAGTAAGAAAACGGTTAGTGTCGGACAAAGAGTGTCAGCAGGACAAGAAATTGGTAAAAGTGGAAACACAGGAAGATCGACTGGACCACATCTTCATTATGAAGAACGCGTTTCTCCATATGCTTACAAAAATCACCGAAAACCACAATTGAATATAGCGCATTAATCAGCAAATTGACTTTTCATTCTATCGACTTTATAACGTGACAAAGCAGTTCTTTTTTGAAAATAAACATGAGCTTGATCAATCGCGCAATGTACAGAATCTTGTCATTTACTCGAGAATTTCAACAAAATGATGCCATCGAACGATTTGAAAATGAATTTTATACACCTGATCACGTATGTGTGCAAATCCTTCGCTCTACGGATAACTCGAGGAAAATCATTTCGACATCAACTCAGTAGATTGTTACCCTTCTACTAATATGTCATGTATTTTATTTTCTTCGATTACAGTGGCAATAGTCAAGCATGATGATGGTAAAGATACTAACACGAACAGTAATGAGTAGGAAATATTAGAAGCACAGAGGATAACAGAATGAATCCATATCATTAATACGCAAATAATCTATTACAAAAGACGACATTATGTGATTAAATAACAGAACTATCCAGAACTTCGGTTTTGACCTTCACTCAGTATTCTTTCCCGTAAGAACCAAAATATTGGGCATGCAATAATAATCGCTCTATGTGTGATTTGAGCCGCGAATATCGCACATTTATTGACATTATCTATTATTACTCTCATCTTGATTTATTGTATGACCGTTATTTTTTAACGATAAAAGTACTTTTCTTCTCCTTCCCATCCTGATCAAACATAAATATATTTTGAATCTTGCTATCAAGCGTTATTTTTCATAGATACAATGCTTGTTTCTCACAACTATTCGTTTCGTCTATCATCATGTTCGCTTTCATTTGAAACCACACATGAATATATCAACTGATCTGGAGTAACTATAAACGATGGGTTCTGGTAGCTTGTTCTGACGACATGCAAATTAACGCAAAAAGTATCGTTGAAATCGAAGGACATAGCTCTGAAATATAGATGTATAATCGAAATGTATCTGCTCGACTTATGACGATGAGCATTCATATTGGATGATTTTTCTGATATACTTTTCTTACATATAGTCTTAGATATTAATATATATCATCTGCTGCAAAATAAAGATTGTCCTAATGAATACCTTTACTTTCTTCTTGTGCTTTTCGATTATTAGCCCGCTTCTCTTTCGGGCTATAATGATGACTCACATATATTATGATTAGATATTATATTTTTATGACAAAAACGTCAACAATGGTGAATGCAAATAGGACTAGTGAAAATGACGTTTTATGATATGATTCAAAATACTTTTGGACGAAAAGTGACATGAATGATTAGTTATAATAATAAGTATCTATAATCACTGTTGATTTTCTCCTCGCATAATATAACATTAGTAAAATGCTACTAGGAGCTAATCAACAGCCGAAGCAAAATTTACCCAGCATTTATAATTTTTATAGTCAAACAAGAAAGTATTTAATGCTTTGTATCATAAGTGGTCTCGGCTTTTTATATACATTTGATGAAACTGTTTACCTTCCATCAATATCAACTATCGTCAACGAGTTTCAGTCGACAGAGACAATAGGTTTACTTACTGTTAGCATCTATCTATTCACAGCCAGTCTTTCTGGTTTATTATGGGGCGTGTTATCAGATTTCTACGGACGTCGACCAGTGATTATCTATGGATTGAGTATATTTATTGTCTCTGTCATTATGTGCTATTTTTCACCCAATATTTATATGTTTATCATCTGTCGTGCAATACAGGGAGGTTTGATTTCGATAACAATTGTTGTAGTACAAGGAATAATCAGTGATGTGTATGAACCACGAGTTCGTGGAACTGCGTATGGAATTTATTACACTGCATATTTTACAGGAAATGCTCTCGGGCCAGTGATCGGCGGACAAGTTTCTGCGTATTTTGGATGGAGATCAACACTATTAGTAGCTGCATCAATCTCATTTGTTCTGCTTATAAGTTATATCATATTTGTGCCGGAAAGTCAACAGTACGCGGTAATGTGTGCATATGAAACAGAACATGGAGGTAGTTTATTGGAATCTGATGAGATCTGTAACCCGACATTCGTCAACCCATGTGCCAGCTTGTCGTATCTGACTGACCCCAAAGTTCTTCCTTACAGTTTGATGCTTCTGGTGGGATATGTTTCTATGAACTGGACCTTTCTATTTCTTCCTATCAAACTTTCCCAACCGCCATATTCATATCGAGAAAATGAAGTTGGAATGTTACTCACTATGAGTGGAATGGGCCTCATTGCAGGTTCCCTCTGTGGAGGTATTCTATCGGATCTGGCTGGTAGTAAACGCTTTTTGATTTCTGTAATTCCCGAAGCACGAATCATTCCTGGGCTAATATTTTCTATTTTGACCGTTGTTGGTTTGATTTTGTATGGCTGGACACTTCACTATTATTGGTGTGCTGCTCTGCTGATCCTTGGATCTGGTTTATCCTGCTTTGGCCAAACAGCTGTTCGACCAGGAGTGATGTCCTACTTTACTATCAAATATCAACAACATGCCGGTGGCATCATTTCAGTGAATAGTTGCTTACAACAAATGATGACATCAGTGGCTTTACCATTGACTGATTATATCATTAATTGCATCCACCAAGGACCACTCTTCACAATTTTAGCGACTTGTAATCTCTTAGCAACGATCGTTGTTGCTGTCATCGTCTGGAGAAGAATTTATCTAGTAGGGAATCTCGAGAAAAAGACGCTTCTTTGATTTTTATTACAAGAAACAATAGAATAAAGCATTTCACTGTAAAATCCACGGTCTAATTCGTATAATCGTGTCTTTTAATTTTTTTAGAATATCACCAAATGTATAGATATAAAATATGTGAGTCGCAATTACTTTGCCGACAAATACATTTTAGTCTGAACCTGTGTGGCCATCATTATTTTGAAGATCAGGGTGTAGGGGAAGGTCTTAGTGAGGATAGTGCAGCTATGGCCGAATTTGATTACAAGAAGCTGTTGCATCGGTTCTCTCAGGATTTGGTTATAAAAGGAATTTTATGTTTTGAAATTTTTGGCAAAAAGATCTGCCGATAAAGTTTACCGGATCTCCATGACGGCAATGGAAAGATTAACTCTCTCTTCCATAATGTATCGCACATTAATAATCTGTTTGAAAGCTGAAATCGATGTCATAAATACAAAGCGCAGGACTATTTTATCACTGGGAGTATGAGTTGCCGATGTTAATTTAGAAACAAGTCTGTGTCCATAAGTAGTAAGTAATGAATACTGCGTGTATGGATAGATTGAGTGAAACACAGCTAGAGTTGTTCGAGAGACAGGTGAGGATCCTTCCTGTGAGCGATTAATAAAGTCTTACGGTGTGTTTTATCCGACATCATCAACAAGAAAAAAAATGTGAGTAATATAGAACTATGTATGTTTCGAAAATATAACAAAAATGATGTTTTTCAGCATTTGTAGACTATATTCATCATTGGTTTAATTCTTAACTACAAGAAAAAAAAAAGAAAAGATTGTCACATCTACTATGAAAATTAATCATGTTCGCAGTGTGACAGAGGTCGGCAGGTAACGCTGAATGTGTGGGTAAATGTTCGTGTACTAGATTAGTTGTTTAGTGATACTGGTTGTTCGTAAGAGAAAAAGCATAATGTGTTGTTGCGTAGTGATTTCCGATCACAATCGTCTTGTACTCCATTCCAAATAAATTTTAGCGGAAGATTGGTCGGAGGACGAGTTTTCAAAGCTTTTCTTGGTCGAGCATCACTGGAAAATGGACACGGAGTGAATATGGCGAGTAGATTAACTTTTGTTTTCTCTTTTGTCAGATTTCTTGACTGGGGTTTATACTCTCGACACACCTTTTCGAAGATGATCCAGCTCTGCTTCATGCGTTTGGCAAATTCGGATTTATATTTCTTGAGTTGCTCCTTAGAGTACGAAGAGCCACATTGATACTTCTTACCTTGAGATTTGGAACCGCGTGCTATATTCTTTTCGGGTTTATGGTCGCGCTTCGAGACTTCGTGTGTCTTTTCACCTTTAGAATCCTTTAATTTACCGCTCTTCGCTGCTTTTCTAGCTGATTCTTTCAAATCTCTTTTCGTATTTGGTAACAGATTCCATATCCAAGAATCTTGACTGACGCGGCCCGACAAATAGCTATTTTGCAGTACGACATCAAGCACTGGAAATGGCGCATCATTAATATCGCCTGTGTACGTAAATGGGCGAATATTTAGTTTCGATGGTTTCTGCATAATTCCGTCGATCCATTGTTTTAGCGACGATATGCCAAAATCATAGCGCACCATCTCGAGAACAATAGCACGTTTTTGTTCGTATTCTGGATTACTTGTATCAGCCGCTCGTGGCAGGAAAAAGGATTGATGATGTGCATTTTCCAGTAGATTTTCTCTTTCGTCAATCATGTCTTGAACATGTTTGATCAGATCTCGTCTTTCTTTGTCCTGTATTCTTCCTCTCTTGGACTTCATCAATTTCTGTGAATATTCTTCATAGATCGATCTGCGCTGTTGTGGAATTAATAGAAAATGCATATGTGGATCCTTTCGAACATACTCCAAAACCGAATCTTCTCGTTGTTGACTCGATCTGATATTCTGGAACTATGAAACAATTCCAAGTTTAAACTAACAACAAAATTCTAAGAAGATCTACTTACAATTTTCAATAATAACCTATCGAATTGTAAATTGAAATACTCCCGTGATCCGAAGAACGATAAACAAGTCTCGTGATCTGTTATATGCCGTAATGATCTAATCGGTTGACAGTATTCCATTTTGATTGGTATAATACTTTTGTGCTTTTCATAAGCACATTTAGCTTCGTCAATACAATTTTGATCTCGAAAATAATTTTCACTTAAGCACAAGATAACTAAATTCGATCGTTCAATTTTGGATGAACTCTTGTCAGAAGAATCAGATCGCATCCAAACAGAAAAGCCTTCGTTGACCAGATATGTTCGTAACTGTTCACATACTCTCGAATCTTCGAGCGCATAACTCAACACTATTTTAGAATTGTTCATAGCATTTTCAATTCGTTTCTGCTCTGTTGATCCTCGAATTCGAACCAAGACATGGGTTAACTGATATTTTTCATAAGCTTGATTAACGTTAGTTATCGGACCAAACAAAACAAGTTGTTCGTGTTCATTCATTTGTGGTAACACCGATATTTGACGACAGTATGAATAAAATCCGTTGACTGCATCTTGGTTCCATTCAGTGAAATCATAGACTGTTCGACTACACATCGATCGTTCAAAGTAATGATTGATTTTCTGTTCACATTGAGTCAGATGCTGCTTGTTCGATGCAATCAGAGTAATAGTCGCTGCTGCAATAAAATAAATGGACAAAAAACAGTGATTTTCTATACGAGTGCTGTAACTAGTCTTACTTGACGTGGGGCAGTAAAAGTCTCTGTAAGTTTTATCGTCAGTTTGGAGAGACTGAATAATCTTCGCAAAATGTTTGTATAGATTTTGTTGGTGTGGTAAAAATATAAAAGATACGTTGAGTAAAGTGGAATTGACTTGTTGAATGTGATAGAGAGTTTCATCGATCATCTCTTCGGCAATAGCTTGCTCATTGTGAATTGAATCGGGCATGACAATTGCAATTGATAATGACTCACGATTCGATCGTCTTTTAGCTTTGAGTACGTATTGAATCATATGAGACACAAACGCTCGAACGGATTCGCATAAGAGATCTTCATCGATCGACTTTTCAGGCAACGACCAATTAACGAATATAATCTTGTTGCAATTTAATCTTCCTGCGCTTGTTTCGGTGATAAATGGCATGGACTCGTCCTGATGTCTTTGATTAGATTTTGAAGGTTGCTCCTCTATATGTCCTGCTCGCTCGATTAAATGTTCTTTCAGTCCTGATGTCAGCGATGGAATGATAAAGACATCCGCCTAGAATTGTATATCATAGTCAGAGAATCTTTTAATGTTTACCTATGCTTACTTGTTGGTCTGTAATGTCTGCAATTGAGACGACTATAGCTCCTCTCTCTAATTTGGCTTCACATGCAAAGAATGGCAACGGTGTGGTTGAATCGTGTGGTAACGCAAGAAGTGCAGATTTCTCGGTCGATTTGCGCAACATTGAAAACGATCGGAATTTTTTCTTCAGTTTAAATTTGCAATAACAATGACTGTTCTTTGCGAGGTATTGTATATGAGACATTATCTTTTCCGCAATGTCATAGTAGAAATCATGCGTGTCAATGACAAGTCGATTGAAATTAGATAGCACAGTTTTTAATCGAGATTCGACATGATTCGAGAGATAGGGTGGAGCGTAGAATACATGTCTTTCCAAATCAATTCTCACGCCAGAACTAGTCAAATCTTTCTGGATCGTTTTCACTTCATTTGAACCAATTTGAATCAAACAATCAATCTAAACATGCGTAATTCTCAAAAAAGAAGGTCTTTAAAGAAATGGAAACATACTTCTGTTGTCGACAATTGACTGAATTTGTATTTATTCACTCGATATTTTCGAAGTAAACTTTCGACTTTCGATAGAAAGGAATCAACCACGTTTTTATTTCCATATATATCGATAACAGTTTGATCTGACCGCCTGATAGATTTACTCCTGGTAATTGACACGAATGGTTTGTTTTTCTGTTGAAATTTGCTGATTAAGTCATCGAATTCCTTTTGATATTCTTTTCTTGCATGGATTTTCTCCTGTTGAATGATTTTGCAAGAGTCCATATCGAAATATTCAACTAGAAGGAAACTATCTGTCTTGGAAAGAAACAATCTCTCTTGAGAAATGTGATTTTCAATAATATTATCGATCTCGGAAATTCGATGAGAATTATTGAATTCATCATCATCGAAATAGACTACTTCCAACACTGATGCATTTGTTTCATGCTGAAATGAAAGTGAAACATAAACATATCAAATTTGCTTTCTAGATTCAACATACCACTTTTGCTGGAATCGTGCTTATCCGACATATTATAAACATTTGACATTCGTGATCGAGAATACGTTGCAGAATGGAAAGAGCTGATGCATGGGAAAGCCATTTCTTGACTATAAAGAGCTAAATATAGGTAGTAGATGACATTTTGATGTTAACACTTTACCTTTTTGTTGTTTGTATGTTCGAATCTGCACTGTTTGAAATAATTTTTCGATGAAGTTGACTATTGTCTGATATTGCTCTTCTGTTGCAGTTAAGTGAAGAACGAATTTCGTTGATGAGATGACATCATCATGCAATGCTTTTTTAACATCAATTGGGATGCTAACGGTTTTTTCTTTGACATATTCAAGGATATACGAAACGAATGATTGATTTTCAAAGAATTCTATAAGATCGGTGTTATCAATCGGATACTCGTACTGACTCTTCTGATGTCGGTTCTATATATAAATTAACATTTTGAAAGTAAAAGTTTCTAAATGGGAACTTACATGACCATTTTCATTTGATTGGGATTGATGCGAACTCCTGATTGATGATGAATCACTCTCTTGTCTGAATAATAAAAGAATACTAGCCAATTTATTAACAATTTAGTATGCTTTGACTAACTCATGCTTGGTCTTGCTTAGTTTTTGTTTGATCGAGAAGGACGATGATGGATCAGGGTTTTTCGATCTTGACCGTTTCTTTTTGTCTTTAACGGTTACTGTTGTCGGTTGATTCTCATCATTCTGTGATGGTATTTTCGAATTCGCTTTTAGTTTTTTCAACTCTCTCAGTTTTTCACGGAATCGACTTTGTGCTCCAATAGTAGGTTTCACAGTTGTGCCGTCATCAGCAAATTCAGAGAGTACATCCACGATTTGTTCGTCGGTTAAAGCTATGAGAGCGTTGCCATTTATATTCAGCTCTAATTCATAGAAGAAATGATTGCAATCGATGATCATACCAAATGAAAAAAGTTTACTTTACCTTGAAATCTTTTCATGTGTCTCTTGAGTCCATTCTCTTTTAGCCAGTGATTGACTTGACCTACAGTCCAGTTAGTCATAACCTATCGCGTAAAAATGTTTATTAACCTGAAATGAAAGAAATCTAAGTGAGGATGTGGTGTACTGCAAAGCAGCTGAGCTTTTGTTGCTTCGTTCTCTAATGATTAAGAGTTCTCTCTTAGGCATATTATTTGCATGACTTTTTCCAACTTTTCACTATAATTCCGCACAAAAATTCAATAAAAAATTTTCAGTATAAAATTTTGTGATGTTCGTCGTTCGCTTGCCGTCAAATAAACTTCCGATCAAACAAAAACACACTACTTTCCATCTGTCGATGGCTTATTTTTATTCCTTCCAACTTCTCTCTACTTTGTAAATTTTTGATTGCCAGATAAAAATTTGTTATTACTTTTCTTCGCTGCACCTACTTTTTTATGACACTCAAAAGAAATTCATTCCGAGAAAGGTAGAGTGTATAGAGGCGATTGAAAGCAAGTCAAAATAAACTGTGGTATGTAAATACTTCATTCTATTTCAAACGAGTCCGACAAACACTTTTCATCACAAATTGCCGGAATAAAATTTTCTACAAATACATACGCACCACAATCCAAAGACTAAACTACGAGTAGGGCTTATACTGATGAAACTGAATCGAATTTATACTTCTCTTCGACGTTGTAATCAAACCATGATTTACGACGAAAATATGCAACATAAGTGTTTGATTCCTGTGTGGTGAAAGTCTTTATGTTACATATTTACTAAGTACATATATGCATGTGAAACTCGACTTGATTGTGATACGAAAACTTTTTGTTGAAAGATAAATCCAATCGGAGGTCACTGAAGTATAATTCTTCACACGCCCTCGAATACAATTCTTATTATGATTTGTAGATTGATCAATGGCGAACTGGACTTTAGAAGAAGTGCTCGAATGGTTGGAAACCAATGGTTTCGAACAGTATACACAAATTTTTATAGGTGAGTTACTTCGATTATACTGTCACAGTTGACTTTGTTACTATAGATGAAGATATTGACGGCGCAGCATTGCTGGGGTTGTGTGAAGATGATATTGTGAAATTGCTCGCGACGGTCGACGAAAACGGAAAACGACGAAATGCGACGCTGAGAACACGACGGAAGTTTTTGGCTAAGTTGGAAGAATGTAAATCGCTAGCCAATGAGAAGCAGAGAATCCAAAATAAGTAATTAACTAATTGATTGATTGCTCATCATTCTCTAACGTTATCCTTCTCCACAGCGGAAGACTAAATGGAATATTGCACACAACTACGGACAACAAGGAACACAGGTACTTAGTAAAATAGATTTAAAAGCTTTGTTTTCCCCCCAAGGTATGACATATCACTCTGATACTCTAGTTCATTTCCTCAATTCACTGGCAAAACAACTGATGATTCGAGATCGTACTCCAAATTACTCATTGTTGACTCGGCAAGTGCAACAATGAAGTTTTTTCGGAGTGAATTGATCTGTGATTATTTAACAAATTATTTATCAACAACGTTTGATGTCAAGTGCGACATTCCCATAATTACTCTTCCCATTTCAACGAACGATCTGTCCGTTCGACTATTCGGCATGCGACAAAATGTATTAACTGCTTACAGTAATCTCCGATCATTATTCACTACAATATGCACTCGAGTTTTCAATGAAGAAAACACAAACCCAAAAGGTTAGTAGGTCATCAGTACATTCACAAAGAATCCATGTCATTTGATTTATTCTACAGTAACTAAATGGTCCAAGAATATCTATTGTGATTCAGTTGTTGTTGTCCTGCAGAAAATCTTCCTTGACAAGCGCATCTTGACTGTATGGGAGAAAACTAGTCTTCTATCTGGATACTACATCGTGTATTACCTTTCTGGGAGTCAAGAAGCCAGTGTCATCGAAAAATCCATCGATCATGCTTTAAATCATGAGATATCTTTCGTCAAAGATATAATCGTATCGAATGTTCGCGGAAAATATCAGAGCGAATTGAATGAATTCATCAGCAGCTGGAAAAACGAGCAGCGAAAAAGTCAACCCCTGACTATCATTTCCTATCAGTCTCCATTTCAAACAGATATGAAAATTAGTCTTTTCGGCATAAAAGAAACGGTTCATGTGGCGAAGAAACAGTTAAAACTACTCGTGCATAAACATCAGACGAAAACAACAGTACTCAATCTGGATTCGAAACAGGTAAGATACAATGAAAGCATTGTGATAGTCAATATAATGCTTCTGGTTTTAGCGTGAATATCTATTGAACAACTGCACTTCTTCTTTGAAACAAATTGAGTTAAATTATGAAGAAGACAATGTGAAAATACAAATTCGGGAAGGTTCGTTCGTTTCGCCACAATATCTTGTGAAAAGCATCAAACAGTTAATTCAGTCGATGATTTTTCAAACAGTCAATCTAACTTTTAAATCTCTCGAAAATGTATTTCATTTGACAGACCAAAATCGTTTACAGTTACATGGCCTAGCCAAAAATCACAACTGTGAAATCGATAATATTCTAGTAGATGCGCAAGAAGAACTTATCAGTTTACCTAAAGGAAAGATTCCAACGAGGTCCGGGAAACCAACTCAATCCTGTTCACCATTGTTTGTACCAAGAGTTATCTCTATAGCGAACAAAACATTAGAAATTCAAAGACCAGATCGCTTCAAAGCTGATGTGATCATAATATCAACTGAAGAGGATTGTGTGCAAAACAAAATCGAACCGAAGGGTCAGCATGGATATTTTCAAACAAATACAGGTCAGAAGCTTCTCTATCTATCATGGTCGCTTTCCCAAATCAAGCATTACAACAATCAATCAGAATCTCTTCTGAAGGAGTCAATAGGAACTTTCATATCTCTTTCACTTCGACGACTTGATCAATATTATGGAGATAGTGTGCGAGTAATAGCATACTCCACAAATAAATGGGAGAATATCCCACAACGGAAGCAATTCGTTCAGGTGTTTATCGACGAAATGAAATCACAACTGGCAAACGTTGAATTCAAAAATTGCTATTGGAGAATTGTGTTTTCTCTCGGTGAAAATCAACGTATTTTATTGAAAACATTCGCAGATGTTATGTCAAACTCACAAACACAAGATGAGAGTGACGAACAGTTCTCATGTCCAATATCGAGTAAGTAAACATGTTGAATATGCACAACATTTACATTCGTCTCGTTATAGCAAGCATAATTTCGTTGAAAACATCGAGTGACAACAACATTTCCCAATGTCAAAAAGCGATTAACGATTACATCGAGAAGAATATTTTCATCGCAGTAAAAATTAACAAACCATTCGATGAAAGTGTTTGGAACCAACATATGATTAATGATTATTATAATTATTGTCTGCAAGAATCAATATTGCCTAGTCTTTTGCAGACAGGTTCTTCGTCATATTTAGAATTGAGTGGTCCAATCAGAAAAGTTGATCTAGCCAAAGAAAAGTATGAACTGATGTCGAAAATTGCTTATCTCAAAGTGATACCAACGAATCTCGTCGCAGCGAAAATGACTCGAAAACCATTCGAAGAAAAGTCAAAACAAGGCAATATCTTTCTTAGTTTTTGTTCCGCAGACGGAATACTGCCAGATATTTTGAATAGTCGTCTCATCGATGAAGATTATGTCGTTTTAGTTGATGCATCCGATCACACATCATCTAGTTTTGCTGCTAAAATGGAACGAGCAGATGTTGTTGTTATTTGCTTCACAGTTAATTATTATAAGAATATGCATTGTAGGAATGTGCTGCGAACAGCAAAAGAATCATTGAATAAAACGATCGTGCCGGTGGTACTCATACCAAAATCTTCAAATCAAGAGAACAATTGGATGAGATGGATTGAAACAGAGGAATTGTATTACGAAGTGTTCGCAGATGAGATTCGATTCAAACTCAACGAAGATTTTGACTTAAATTATGAAAAATTGTTGGCAGAATTGGTGAGAATTCTCATTTTTTGTGAGTTTGAATTGAACATTCCTATTCGTAGCTTCGCTATACCAAACCCGGTGCGTTTGGTCAGACGTATCCACAACTGAACGATGTTTCTATCGAAGAATCCTCTCAAGATGGGAATGTTAATCATCGCCAGGATAGTAGAGTACAGTTAACAACAGCAGAGGTGCAGGAAAAACAACGAAATTATGAGAAATATATCGAAGAAATTATCCGAAATCAAAGAATTTCAGATGATACAGTTGAGAATTTAATCTACATTTTAAAAATAATACTTAAAAAACCAATAAGCCGATCGAATTCTGAAGATTTGGAAGAAGAAGAAGAAGAATCTGCAAGAACTAGTGAAGATGAGAAAACATCCGATCAATCTAGCAGTAATTCAACTGTAGGAGATATACAAAGTTGGTCTTCGATAGTTGTCTATGCTTTTAAATTTCATTCATTTGTTTTTTATTCATAACAGATCAATCTACACACCTGCAGAGTTTTCTCTCACTAATTAAACGTTGGATAACAAAGGCATCGAATGAACCAGTAATCCTGGGTAACATCCCACCGTTTACGCTGACTGGTGATTATAATGACGCGGAGTTTCCGATCCCATTACGGGATAAACGCCCATGGTGGGAATTGAAAGATTTAGGAGAACATTTCCAGCATTCGAGACCAGACGAACTGAAATTGTTTTCGGAGCCTATAATAGTTGGATCGTGGTTCAGTTCTGATGAAGCTCATGAGTACTTTGAAAGCATAAGTGGCATAGAAATTCACTTACGAAGGCAAAAGAAGAAAGTATCAGAAGGTTCAGGTACCGGCGAACATCCACATAAGAATGACGCAGTTAAAGCAAATTCGTCCGGAAAATATATGAAGTTTGACACGTCCATAAAGGATCATGTTTCAGTTTGGGACACTAAACCGCGCGACATAGATTTCTTAAAGGAATACAAAATACGGACCAAAGGATGGACGACTAAATTACCTGCAGACATTGAAGAAAGATGGAATCATTACTGGCCAGAGTACCATGCGTGTATACAAAAGTTGGTCTGGGGCAAAGTTGAAGCACAATCATTACAGGGGGCTGCACTAAGAAGACGTGAAATACTGAATGATCCTGGCCATAGAGTATGGAGGGATGGAACCAGAAATCGCGGTTGTCCACAGTTCGTTAAACAGATGATACGGAATGCGAAGAAATGGGAGAAGTTTTTAAAATCACAACAAGATCAATAAATGAAAAATAATCTTTTTCTAACTTTTATATTATGAATTGTGAATTTTAGAAAACAAGCTTATTTTTAGATAAAACTATCTGCATATGGATTCACCATTGCAATTAAATAACAATACGATCAGTCAACTGTCCAAGCGCAATTCAATTGCAGGTTTTGTCGAATTCTTCGATAGTATTGTTTCATTTCTGAATAACAATACCTGTGAACCCGCAGTCGCTTTGCGTAAACTAACTTCAGTATGCGATGAATTAGTCGGAGTTCATGTCTTAGGCCCATTTGATAACTCAACTATCATGCAACATAACTTTTTCGTTCTACTCGGTCGAACATTTACCATGCTGTTTACAAAAATGACATTGGTTCCTTTAACGCCGACAGATGAGCAATGCTTGGAATCAATAAGCATATTTATTACTAATTTATGTTCACTGAAGAATAAAGCTGTACATTGCTTCTACGCAGACTATACGGAAGAACGCGATGGAAAAATCAGTCAACCGGTGGACCCGATGTCGTACGATAAGATCTTTTTTACTAGTAAATTCATGGCGAAATATATCCGAATGGTGGAAAATGACATCTCTACTAAAGAATACTCGCCCTACCATATTAAATACAAAATAACCGATCGTTTACTTCGTCTTTGGATAAAACTACGGAATCCAAATTATAGAGCTGCTCTCGATGTTGTGGTGAAGTGTTTAATGTCGGAACATTACCTTAAAGTGTACAAGGCCATCGATCTTTGCAACCCAATGCTGACTCCAAAACAATCATTGTTTTTGTACCAATGTCCGAAGTTCATCCGTTTAATGTCTGATACTCGACAAAGAGAGATATCACATAAACTATGTGAAAAACTCATCAAAGACACCAATGAAATACTTCACAAGCATCTAAATACCATTTTAGAAGGTGCATCAGAATTAGTTGGAAGCGGAAATGGTGAGAGATGAATGTTCAATCCGATCACAACGAAATTGCTTTCGGAATTCGTTTTAGGGTTGGATGGACAAGATTTGAAGAACTATTATTTATCACATACAAAAGACGCGAAAACACCTGCTATTGCTTGGAATATCGAACTATTGAATTACTTTGCTTTAACTC
Organism: Adineta ricciae; assembly: GCA_905250025.1. NCBI lineage: Eukaryota > Metazoa > Rotifera > Eurotatoria > Adinetida > Adinetidae > Adineta > Adineta ricciae. Next base: position 94,322 of record CAJNOJ010000186.1, read on the forward strand.
CAACAACAGGAATACGAGGCTGTTTCCAGACACGTACATCATGATGTTGTTTAGAATCTTGTCATTTCTTGCCTTCTTTCTCTAGATTACGATCATAACGAATCGATGGTTGATCAAATGCTTGCTCTCATAAGTAGAAAATATTTGATTGGCAGTGTTCAAATCAACAGGCTACCATTTCATTGTGATGTTGCTCTTGTCTCATATTCACTTGTAATGTTATACAATTTAACGTTCGACGAAACAATCCATAAACACCTAAAAAACAAGAAACCATTCAATACTCTTAAACGTTTGCACGCAGCAAAAGACAAAATTATTCGATTCACCTCTCGAACCTTAGTGGCGATTTTACAAAAGGAGAAAATTGACGAAATCGATAGTCCCTCCGAAATTGCAAAATCCTATTTGTACATGATCGAGAACACTCTCGATAATATAGACTTGATGTTCCATGGAATCAAACTTGACGGAGTGTTGACTAATCTGGAAAGTATGATGTACCAAAATGAATTGTAATTATTTGTATCTCTGAACTATTTCAGCGGTTGTTCTCAACGATGAAGTTAAAGAAGAAATCGTCAATGAAGATGGAATTGATCTGCTAGAAGATATCGTATGTCAGGATGATTTCGATTATGATAGCCTTCGCGCGCCTGCTGCTCGGATTATTGAAAGTCTTTCGTTTGAACCCAATGCACCTTTGAAGATTCTTGATAGCGATCGTCTATTAGCAGAGATCAATGAGTTTTCAGGCGATACGAACGCTGAGAAGCAGTCGATAGCAAAGTACATTCAGTGGAATATCGAAGGTCAAAAGCGCTGTCTAGAGAGACGCGTATTGGATGAAGAAAGTCGTGAAAAATACGGAATCAAGGAAACCAAAAGAGCATTCGATATCACAAAAGCTATTTATCAATACATTCGAGGCGACTATGTATTTACCTTGGATGACCAGAGAGAACGAAACAAAATCAACATTCACATTAGTTACAATGCCAAAAGTAAAAAAGATCAAGAAATGTTCAATAACATTTACAATTACTTGAAAAAGATCGAGTTCTACAATATATCATTCAATACAATGACGGAGCAACGTCGTGATCCAGAAATATTGGCTAACAACATCGAAGAAGCGTCCATCGTTATCCTGTGTTTGTCAAATGAATACGGACATTCGAATGCATGTCGAATCGAAGCTATCTATGCTTCTCGGAGAAATCGAAAAATTATTGCGATTCTAGTTCACGGGAAAAGTATCAAATCAAAGTGGTTGCTCAACATCATAGAAGGCAAACCTTTTATTGACTTTACTGCTGAATTTAGTTTATCTTGCGATAGATTGGCGGATACAATCAATCATGAGTATGAGAATATTTTCCGAAATGAATAAACAATTTGACTGATGATTGTTTAACACTAAAACCTATTGAATAAAGTCTCACTTATAATAGATATTCTCGTTGTAGATACAAACGAAAGTATTCTGACGTGCGAAAAGTAAAATGGCATCCTTCACATCACCGAAAATTATCGAAAATTGCGTTATTCTTTGGTTAGATGACAATCGGAACTTTTCCACTGAGGATAATAAAGATTCGATTGCTCAATTTCGAAGCATTGTCAACGCCATCGAAACTTGCAAAGACATCGACTCATGCCGTCAATGTCTTACTCAACTGAAAAATGAAAAAGTTTTCTTGATCGTGTCCGATACTCTACTGAACGAAATCGCTGCTTTCGAAGAGAACTTCGTGCAACTGTCTTCCATTTATGTCTTCTGCAGCAATTCAGCAGTACGCACTAATAAAATCAAATCCTTCAGAAAAGGAAGAGGTATTTTCACGAACATGACACATCTTTGTAACGAATTGAAAACGGACGTTCGACGAGTGGAGAAGAACCTACTGTGCGGCGATACAATCTCACCATCGGCTAACTTAACCGATAACGAACTTCCACCGTCGTTTATGTATTGTCAATTATTGAAGGAGAATTTCTTCAAGTTGGAAGACGATTCAGATGCCAAGAGAAAATTTATCGAATACAGCAAACTACAGTATGCAGGAAATAGATTGCAAATAGAATACATGGAACATTTTCAAGCGACCTACGATCGCGGATCTGAGAAACAATCGCCGATTTGGTGGTATACTATAGAATGTTTTCTATATAACATGCTCAATCGTGCGTTACGATTACTGGATATCGAAGTTTTAATGCACATCAACTTCTATATTCGAGATCTTCACGAGCAAATCAAGCGAAGACATAAACATCCAAAAGAATCGCAACTGTCAGTCGTTTATCGAGGACAAGGCGTATCGAAGTCTGATTTCGACAAGCTAAAGACGAACCATTTGCAATCTTTCAATAATTTTCTTTCCACAACAACCATACAAAGCAAGGCAGTGGAATTTGTACGAAATGCACTACACAATCCTGATTATCCCGACTCGATTGGGATTCTATGGGAAATATCGATTGGTTCTTCGGTTTCATCTGTTCCTTTCACTCTGGTCGAGGATATTACTGCCATCAAGAAAGAATTTGAAGTTCTTTTCTCCATCGGTGCTGTTTTTCGTATTGAAAGCAAAGAACAAGAGAAAATTGAAGAACTTAGCTTTTGGCGAATAAAACTGACTTTGACAGAAGATCGCGACTCATCATTGACACGCCTCACAGATCATATTCAGAGATCATTGGGTTCAGGAACTGGTTGGCGTCCATTGGGTCAACTAATGATTAAAATGGGTCATTTCAGCAAAGCAAAAGAAATTTACGAGAAGCTAATTATTGGTGTTGCACCTGAAGATAGATTACAATTCATTTTCCTTCACAATCAACTTGGTCATGTTGAAAAACAAATGGATAACCTAACCGAAGCATTCGAACATTATCAAAAGGCGATCAACTGTAGTAAAGGATATTTGTCGCCACACGACTCTCAACTATCCAGTATATATTCGAACATTGGAGTCATTTCGAAAAAACTTAAACGATTCGATGAAGCATTGAAATATTTTAATCTTGTTCTCGAAATTGACCGTTCTACATCGGATCCTAACCGATTAGAGATTGCTGTCGATTACAATAACATCGGCTCGGTACTGGACGACCAAGGCAAATATGCGGAAGCTCTCAAAAATTATGAAAAAGCACTAGAAATCAAGTTAGCCCATTTGCAACCTGATCATCCATCTTTAGCCAATAACTACAGCAACATAGGTGTTATCCATAGAAAAATGGGTGATTGTTCAACGGCGTTGTCATTTTATGAAAAGGCTCTTGCTATTCAAAAAAAAACTTTACAGCCCAATCATTCTGCATTCATAACCACCTATAGTAATATGGTATCTGCATTACACAGTCTCAATAGAATAGATGAAGCAATTAAATGTGCAACCGAGGCTGCAAACATCGCTAAGGAAGCATTTGGAACAGCTCATCCCGAAACGAAACGGCGAAAAGATATTTTAGATAAACTAGAAAAGAGACAATGATAATATGTTTCAAACAGTGTGCATACGAAACCTAATATACTGTATTCATTTTTTTCATTTAATTAAAGAGAAGGATCAACTTGAATTCACCATTTAATTTTTCGATGTACTTTTCATGAGAAAAAAAACGATTAGTTGTTCTATTCTTATAAAAGGCAATACTAATACCTTCAAGCTTCAGTTAGAAAAAAACGAAACGCAGGTAGGTACGTTCTCTAGATTAGAATGCTATGCATTTTATATAAGATCAGGATACATCGATTTACTTGAATTCATTTCTCTTCATAGAGTGCGATGTCTGCACATGACTCGATTTTCGTATTCATACTGTATATGAACTGCATTGGGCAACTGTTTGGACAGGTTGCCACGAATAATTCACCTCAATACCACTCAGTCATACCACGCAATAACCTTACATCTGCTCAAAAGAATGATATATTCAAATCTCTGGCAAAATACGAATCCCAATATAATGCCAATGAATCTATGATCAAGCAAAGTTACACATGGACATACGGAACTTATCATACGGTTTATAAAGGCAATACAGTTCATCGAACACGCAATGCAGCTGAGTATGCAGTTAATTTATTCGATAGTGGTAATGCTACAATGGAGAAGCGCGGATTTGACGTCCTACGCAAAGTTCTGTCCTTACAAGACACCAATTCAAGNAAATACGAATCCCAATATAATGCCAATGAATCTATGATCAAGCAAAGTTACACATGGACATACGGAACTTATCATACGGTTTATAAAGGCAATACAGTTCATCGAACACGCAATGCAGCTGAGTATGCAGTTAATTTATTCGATAGTGGTAATGCTACAATGGAGAAGCGCGGATTTGACGTCCTACGCAAAGTTCTGTCCTTACAAGACACCAATTCAAGTTCGCGAACATACGGGATCTGGTCCTATTTTCTCGAAGAACCATTGCATGAAATGATGCCACCAGATTGGAATTGGGCGGATTTTATCGGTACACAACTACTTCAAATATCTATTAATCATCACGACCGTTTACCTAAGGATCTAGCTGAGAAATTAGATTGGGGTATTATTCATGCTGCGCGTTCGATTCAGAAACGAAATGTAGGACCGGATTATACAAATATCGCAATCATGGGCACGTATGTAACATTAACTACCAGTGAAATCTACGGTCTAACAGATCTGCATGACTATGCAATGAAGCGCTTGAGAATATTTTCGAATTTTACAAAAAACAATGGACGAGCATTTGCGGAATACAATAGTCCAACGTATACTATGGTCGCGATAGATGAACTGGGAAGATTACGAATGCATGCTATCGGAGATGAAGCTAAACAGTTAGTTAACGAACTTTATCACATCGGTTGGGAAGAAATTGCCGAGCATTATCATCGACCAACCGGGCAATGGAGTGGTCCACACTCGCGTTCATACGGTAGTCTGTTAGGAGGTGATGTTACCGGCTTTCTTTCAAACTCTCTGAATGAGACTTGGGATCCGCGTCGCCCATTGCCCATCCCTGATGATTTAACATCTTATTTTACATCGGACTTGGATAAACCACGTACAGTCTTGAAAACTTATTCAAAAGATCCATTAAATTTAGTATCTGACTTAATCGGTACAACATATTTACATCCATTGTTTAGCATTGGAAGTGCACGCTGGGGTGAAATGTGGAATCAACGCCGACCCTTAATCGCCTATTGGGGCACAAAACAGAAACCCTCGTATTTACAACTTCGATTTCTACATGATAATTACGATTTTTCAAATGTGGTGTTTTATAGTGTACAAAAAGAAGATCGAGTATTAGCTGGATTAGTTTTCGCTACCGATGGCGGTGACACTCATCTTAGTCTCGATCGAATTAGAAATGCTACGATCAAAGCAAAGGATTTACGCATACGTTTCGAAATCGGTGGAAGTGATGTGGATTCTGCTTGGCAAGCGGCACAAAGACTTTTAGAACCTACAAAATTTACCTTCGAAAACATTTCAATTCAATTTGCATTACCTTCTGTGCAATTTTCATGTAGCAATCAATTGGGATGNACCGATGGCGGTGACACTCATCTTAGTCTCGATCGAATTAGAAATGCTACGATCAAAGCAAAGGATTTACGCATACGTTTCGAAATCGGTGGAAGTGATGTGGATTCTGCTTGGCAAGCGGCACAAAGACTTTTAGAACCTACAAAATTTACCTTCGAAAACATTTCAATTCAATTTGCATTACCTTCTGTGCAGTTTTCATGTAGCAATCAACTGGGATGGACAGTTAGCCGTGCAAATAATCGTCTTAATATCGACTATGTTCTATATACATCCACTGTAGAACAAACTATCAAACTTGATGCATTAGCTGAAGCAGTAGGAATAGTTGCAGTGAAACTCTCTTCTACTAAGAATGACATATTGATTCAACCGATTACTATTTCTCAAAACTCAATGCTTTATGCTAAATGGGATGATTTGTGTCTGACGATTCCGTTCAAACCAACGAATGTATCAACGCTACGGAAACTTCCGAAATTTTCTTGTTGAGAAATCTATGATTTGAAATAAAAACTGGCAGCATTATCGAAAGTGACTTCTTCAGTCTCAGTCCGATTTAGCGAAACATTTCAGAGTAATTACATAAGCTTTCTATCTTATTTGAAAAAGACAAATTCTTCTTTGTTGCAAACACCGAACGGAGACACTTGGACAAACCGTTGAAGAATTTGAGGAACTCTATCGACAGGAAAAGCACATCCAAGGAAAAACGCTGACCTTTTGCGTTGATACATTACAAACTAAATTGTATTTCACAGATTAATTCAAATACATCCAATTGGCTCTTTTCAATCGCATATGGTGAAATGGCTTAGCAGCATAAACACTTCTACAAGTTATTTTCTTTCTCTTAGATCACCGCCATTAAATGATATATGCCAATGTTTTCAATAATTTCTTGGAAGACTTTCAAAGAAAATCCTATATTAATCAATACACTCAGAAATTGCAACATTCCGTAGACGCGATATTATTTTCTCCTTGAAAACAAAACAGAGAATAAACTCAGACTCTCAAGACTCTTTTCTCATCCGTGTGACTATGGAAGACATTCACTCTGAACTAAACGGCAATTCCGTCTATGTTCTAACTGCAATCAACGATGGAGTGGAGATATATTCACCCGCTCGGCTAGACCCACGGTTTTCAAATGCACCAGAAAATGAACATTGCACAGCAGAAGAGAAAATATTGATTTAAAAATGATGCATCTATATTATCTGTGTTTGATAAATGACGCCGAACATGAGGATGAAATGGATGTGCAACCTTTATACTTGTATCCAGTATGTTTGCGAAAAATGTTCTCCTTGTTTGGCGTATAATGAAGGAAAAGTTCTATGTCGAACGTATGTACACACTATTTCATTTCGAACACGGAGCTGATTGGGATGAAAATCAGTTAAAAATTATAGCCTATGTTAAAAAATAAACATGATGACTTTGTATCGACGTTTGCTGCCAGCGACAACTGGAAGAGACACTCTATTGTCACTGGCAGTAGAAGAATATTCTGTTAATACTTTTTAAAAATATTTGTTTCAGTCAAACGCTGCTTGTTGACTTTTGTACGTTTCATTCAGTACATCGAATGTATTCACTTCAATAAATGTCATAATGATGTTTATGTGCCAATAACACATACGCGAGCTGTCTTTCGTCAAAGACGGTTTATTAAAAAAACAACGAATAATAGAAGTGATACTTAAAGCGCGTTTTACTTCAAAACACATAAAAAACGAACAGTGCGTTAAGTACCGCTGCGGATACCTCATTCGAACATACGGGTTTGAATCAAAAACAGTTTGCTGTTCAAAATGTCTGTTTTGTTAGTATTTCACAGCTATCTCACGAGGATTGAACATTTGTTCGCTCTCAACAAGATTCTTTTCAGATTTATACATGTATGGAAAGCATGAGATTGCAATAGGCAAATATGCATACCAAAGAATGCACCAAACAAAAGTGTACCAATACACACCAGGATGACAATAGTTAGGACTTTGAGCATCATCAAATTGAACTCGATTTTTCACGCCATATACCCATACAGATCCAGCAATATACCATGCAAGAGTGCAGATAGTGCCAATACCAGCCCACACAGCCATTGAAAGTTTCTGTTGTTTATAAATTTCGGCTTTTGACTTTTTTCGTTGGACGAACATTATAATTACCATTGCAATAAGTAAGCATATATTTTCGACAATACATTCCACGCCTAATACCATTAGAAAACGAGGTATCCATTCCTGGACTTGACATTGTGATCGATACACAATACCCATAATTAAAGGAGGGATAGCGAAAAGAATACTTTTTACAACCATTGTGATGAAAGCGGTTAGAATAAGATTCTTGCTATCTAATATGCCCCAATTTGGATCATATCTAGGGCTAAAAATTTCGAATTCATTATCGGTAAACTTACAGAAGATTGTATTATACGCTGCAAGAAATAATACAGAAACTTACTTCTTCACTATTATTTCACGTTCACGAGGCCTAGGTAGCGCAGACAACGTGGTAAGATTGAGATAAAAGGGAAGACGTTCTTGAGCTCGTTGAGCATATGTTCTATGGTTCCTCTCAGATGCTACGGATGCCGCCATCGTCTGCTATAGTTGAATATATTTTTATCAATGTAAGTACAACAGAAACGGTCGAAAAGTATATAAAATAACTATATTGTTCTTCTTGGTTTTGTTTCTTCCGAGATTTGTGAATCATACATTTATATATCAGTCAATAAAGTACAAGAAAAAATCTTTCTCAGAGCAAACGACTCACCGAGTTGCTTATGTCAATATTTCATACAAAAATTTTAAAATAGTAACCGACGATGGGAAGCAAAGAGTCGCATGAAAAGGAGAGAATTACTATTGAAAAAAGTACCCGTAACTTCAACCAGCACACTCATTTCCGACCTATTGGTGATACAGACATTTCAACTGCAAGACCTGTTTATGTAAGAAAAAAAGATTCGATTAAAATAATCTGGTTGGATTCACGCAGTGTTCCTCGAGATGATATTATTGACACCCAACTTACGAGACAAGCTCTCGGTAACGCCGTAAAAAACGCGGTGTTAACGTGTTACTCCGATCGAACATCTTGCATTAAATATCTACGCCAACAAGAAAATACGGCTGGAATTCTATTTCTTGTCGTTTCTGGAAATAATGCTTTGGATTTATTTCATCATTTGAATGACGATCTCTATCGATGTATCGATTCAATTTTCATCTTCTGTTTGTCAAAGAACGTTCACGAAGCGCAATTACTCTATCAGAAAAAAGTGGCTGGCGTCTACACAGAACACAAGGAACTCCTACAATCCATTCAAGAGCAAGCAGTTCAAATAAACCAACAAGATCTTATCATGAAGTATTATTCGGAAACACAGAAGACTGCTCGTATTATCCCTAGTCATGCTAAAGGTGAATTTGTATGGATTCGTGCGTTGAAAGAGGCCTGTTTACAAGTGGAAAAAACCGATAGAATCATGAAAAAGATGTATGATCGCTTTCGTCTTCTCTATCGACATGATGCAAATGAATTAAAAAAGATCAAAGATTTTGAAGACACATATTGTCCAGACAATGCAATTACATGGTATACTAAAGATTCTTTCCTTTACCGTATCATTAATCAAGGCCTGCGAACACAAAACACGGATGAACTTCTAATGTTTTCGCCATACATCGCAGATCTATGTCGTGCTTTACGGGTGTTAAAGGCAAAAACGGACAGAACACTGATATTCTTTCGAGGATGCATCTTACCTAAAGCAGCAGTAGATGAATTTCAAGACAATATAGAATCATTGCTGTCAATCAATTCATTTTTTTCTGCTACTCGCCAGCGAGACGTGGCGAAGGTGTTCGCAAGTTCTGACGATGCGAATGAAAGTTCATCATTGATCTCAGTTTTATTCGAGATCGAAGTTCAAGAGAACACACAATCATTTTTCGCCGATATCTCTGCATTCAGTTTAATCAAAGATGAACAAGAAGTTCTTTTCGATTTGAACTCAGTTTTCACGATACACGATGTCACCTATTGTGATACCGATAAATGTTGGATTATTCATTTGATTGCCGACGAAGAAACGTATGTTAAATACGACCATATTTACACGGAACTATGTGAAGAATTCCATTTTAATGCATCTCCGATATTAACTGTTGGAGTGTGTTTAATTTCGATAGGTGATACACGAGAGGCCTACCGTTATGCCAATTCTCTTCCTCTGTCATACAACTCGATGTCTGCATTCACTTTGCTGTTTGTCATGACACGCATTATTGAGTGTGATTATGCCAGAGCAATCAAAGTTTTGGAGAATATATGTACAGCATGTCAAAATAGGAAGTTTTATGAGGCAAATGAAGGCTGGACGAATGCAGCGTGTTGGATTGCAGATATTTTAATTAGTCTTGGAGAGTATAACTTAGCGAAAGAATACATTGACTCAATTGTTAAATATTACCGAACAATCAAAAGAGCAGTACGTTCATATGAAGAGCCAATGTCTCTCGAGTTCTTAGAAAGTCTTGGAAGAGCCCTACAAGATAAAGATGATATAAACGTATGCTATTTAGTTTTCAAAGCCTTTAGTCCAGAGGAAATTTCGAAAATACGACGAGCAGTCATTCTTCCAGGTTTACTAACGCGTCTAGCTCGCTCATACGTTAATGCAGATGAATTACAGAAAGCAGTTAGCTATTTGCAACAAGCTGAAGTCGAAGGCGAACTATTGCTTTCAGAGCGTTCAATCGTGAGACTAGAAATCTACATTATTTATGCATGTATCAATCTGCGCGTCGAAAAGTTCGATCAATGTTCATTGTACTTGAATCAAGCCGAAAGAATTGCTCGTATGAATCTATCTCGATCTGCTCCAAGTTCTTTAGGTTGTGTATTCCTTATACGTGAACTACTATTGATTTTACAGGAAGATACATCAACGCCATCTTTTTTACCATCGGCTCGTATTGCTTTCTTAAGAACACAAAACTATATCGATGTTCCCAAAGTGATGTTTGTTCTAGGAAACTTATGCAAAATTCATCGTAATTATCGAAAGAAGTTACATCCATCCGTGTATGGAAAATTGGAACAATTAGTTAAAGAAGCATTTGAAATTTGTCGATTTGAAATGATTTTAGAAGGCAAAAGTCCCGAGAATATATATCGTCGAATACAAAATTATGTCAAACAACTAGATAATCAGCAGAATAATTCAATTTCAGCGAACATACAAACAATGCAAATTAAATCCTAGATCAAAACTCGATGTTTTATTATTTGAAAAAGTTTCAACATTGAATAAAATTCAATCAAATATTTCCCTGCAGACCAGTAGTGAAAGATTTTTATGCTTGACAGAATGTCAAATCTATCATATTGACATGTAGCTCATATGATGAGAATGTGAATCACAGTTTCCAATACATGCTCACACACAGCGAACACCATTGATTCGAGAAATCCTAAACTGTATTGACCACTTCTTCGATAATTTCATCCAGTAGACCCTCAACACCCTTATTGAACTTTTGATTCGGAATCATTTTTTTCACCAACGATGTCGCGAAATTCTTCTGTTCATTGTTCACTAAGGCATAGACAATAATAACAACGAAGAGGTTCTCATCAATGATCGATGTCATCTTGAAAATGATATCGTCTGTTGTTTGCGAACAAGTTCGATCTTTGTCGTATTTATCACCACTTCGTCGACAGTCTGCCAGAGTATACAAATTGTTTCGAATAAAGTCTTTAACTGCTGCTGGCATATCTTTCTTTACTAAACACTGTTCTAAACAATCTTCGCCACCATGCGAGAAGATTTCGGACAAGAAAAATTTCGTCGACATGACTTGGATATCGAAGTACTGCTGTAATCCGAGACGTTTCTTGAATTTTTCATTCAGATCTGCTTGTGTCAGTGTCACAATTCGCTGCTCGACTGGTACACATGGAGTGATCGCTATACAAACAAAAGCATTACATTGTGTCATACTGTTGCACGGCATGAACAACTTACTGATAGTGATTGTTAAAGCATGATTATGATCGTTTTCTCTAACGAATAATTCGATCGTTTTACTCTTTAACATCATTTGGCACAGAGAATCGTTTGTGAGATCATTGAAGTGCTCATTATTGATCGAATACTGAATGGTATAATCTGTTGTATGGATTTGAAATTCGGCTGAAACAGCTTTATAAATGTAATCTAGACTATCCGTTGTTGTTAGCAGGATCTTAGCTGTTTGATTATTTCTATGTACTAAAGCAATAACTTCCATTGATCAAATGATGCGAGTCTGTTCCGCGAAAACAAATATGATGAAAAAGGACACACCCCAACATCGCTTTTTATACGAGCTGGAAAGTCGTACTCATTTCGTGTGGACTACATATTGTGCAAGAACAATTTAGCAAGTGTAGGTGTTTCATTTCTGAAAGACGTCACAAGAAAAAATATAATTAAAGTTTCGTTATACGTTAGTCATTTTTACTTCACCGTGAAACAAGAACAAATTATTCCGAAACACGAATGAGCAACGTGTTTTGCGTAGTGTGAGTGTCGACATAAAACGAAAAATATTCATACGCTTCAGCATGTTTCATGATTAGAAGTATGTTCGTAACTGTACACGTTTGAGTTAATGAGCTCATAAGATAATTCGAATCATACTGTGCTTCTAAAGTACAAGTTTGTACGCCATAGAATGTGTCACGATCAATCAAATTCAGATCGTTAATATTTCGTTGATAATGATTCTTTTTCGTGTCCTGTTGATCTCTTAGTAACATTAGAAACAAAATCGGATTGTCAAAACAACAGCTTTTTTTCCAACTTGTAATTATTTAAATCTCCCAACTACCATTGAAAAGGCAATACTCAAAATTCTGTTTTCATAGAAACTTCTTTGGCAGCAGGAGTATTTACGAGGCGGCTTGGTATATTCCGTCATAAAGGCAATGTTTTCCTAGGAAGAAGAAGAAAAAGCAACACCAAAATGTCATTGCTTTTTTACAAAGAAGTAAAAATTTGTTTCTTGTATAATCATAAAACATTGAGTAACGATGTGTTGTTGCCATTGCTCGTGTCTCTATCGAAACTTACCATTTCTTCATGGTTTAACTGGTTTCCTCGAAATGATTCTTGGTATAATCCGCCTCGCCATTTTCTTTTCATCCAACCCGCGAAAACAGTACACAGCCAAGTACAATGCTGCGTTCATTGTCGATTGGATTAGTTCTATTGTTCCAACATTAGTTGGTTTATTTACTGCTCTAATCATTCTTCTGATTCTATTCAAACTTCTTGCCGCGTGCTGCAGAGCTGCTACCGATAGCAATAGTGGAAGTAGTAGTAAAGGTTTAGTACGTAAACTACTTCAGAGCAAAAGTATTCGCCGTTTTCTTGTCATGGATTGTAATTGCCCGNTACGTTTCGAAATCGGTGGAAGTGATGTGGATTCTGCTTGGCAAGCGGCACAAAGACTTTTAGAACCTACAAAATTTACCTTCGAAAACATTTCAATTCAATTTGCATTACCTTCTGTGCAATTTTCATGTAGCAATCAATTGGGATGGTCAATTAGCCGTGCAAATAATCGTCTTAATATCGACTATGTTCTATATACATCCACTGTAGAACAAACTATCAAACTTGATGCATTAGCTGAAGCAGTAGGTATAGTTGCAGTGAAACTCTCTTCTACTAAGAATGACATATTGGTTCAACCGATTACTATTTCGCAAAACTCAATGCTTTATGCTAAATGGGATGATTTGTGTCTGACGATTCCGTTCAAACCAATGAATGTATCAACGCTACGGAAACTTCCGAAATTTTCTTGTTGAGAAATCTATGATTTGAAATAAAAACTGGCAGCATTATCGAAAGTGACTTCTTCAGTCTTATCAATCTCAGTCCGATTTAGCGAAACATTTCATAGTAATTACATAAGCTTTCTATCTTATTTGAAAACGACAAGTTCTTCTTTGTTGCAAACACCGAACGGAGACAATTGAACAAACTTTTGAAGAATTTGAGGAACTCTATCGACAGGAAAAGCATATCCAAAGAAAAACGCTGACCTTTTGCGTTAATACATCGCAAACTAAATTGTATTTCACAGATTAATTCAAATACAACCAATTGGCTCTCTTCAATCGTATACGACGAAATGGCTTAGCAGTATAAACACTTCTACAAGTTATTTTCTTTCTCTTAGATCACCGTCATTGAATGATATATGCCAATGTTTTCAATACTCTTCTCCTAAATTGATTTCAATGATTTTTTGGAAGACTTTCAAAGAAAATCCTATATTAATCAATACACTCGGAAATTGCAACATTCCGTAGACGCGATATTATTTTCTACTTGAAAAAACAAAACAGAGAAGAAACTCAGACTCTTAAGACTCTTTTCTCATCCGTGTGACTATGGAGGACATCCATTCCGAACTAAACAGCAATTTCGTCTGTGGTCTAACTGCAATCAACGATGGAGTCGAGATATATTCCCTCGCTCGGCTAGACCCACGGTTTTCAGATGTACCCGAAAATGAACATTGCATAGCAAAAGAGAAAATATTGATTTAAAAATGATACATAGGTGTCTTTATCTATGAGGTGATGCATCTATATTATCTGTGTTTGATAAATGACGCCGAACATGAGGATGAAATGGATGCGCAGCCTTTATACTTGTATCCAGTATGTTTACGAAAAATGTTCTCCTTGTTTGGCGTATAATGAAGGAAAAGTTCTATGTCGAACGTATGTACACTATTTCGTTTTGAATACGGAGCTGATTGGTATGAAAATCGGTTAAAAATTATAGTCTACGTTAAAAAATAAACATGATGACTTTGTATCGACGTTTGCTACCAGCGACAACTGGAAGAGACACTCCAAAAACATTTGCTCTATATCATATATCCAAGATAACATATGGTCACTGGCAGTAGAAGAATATTCTGTTAATACTTTTTTTAAATATTTGTTTCAGTCAAACGCTGCTTGTTGACTTTTGTACGTTTCATTCAGTACATCGAATGTATTCACTTCAATAAATGTCATAATGATTTTTAATCGCCAATAACAGATACGCGAGCTGTCTCTCGTCAAAGACTGTTTATTTTAAAAAAACGAATGATAGAAGTGGTACTTAAAGCGCGTTTTACTTCAAAACACATAAAAAAACGAACAGTGCGTTAAGTTACGCTGTAAATGTTTCATTCGAACATACGTTTGAATCAAAAAGATTTTGCTGTTCAAAATGTCTGTTTTATTAGTATTTGACAGCTATCTCACGAGGATTGCACATCTTTTCGACCTCAACCTGATCCTTTACAAATTTATATATGCATGGAATGCATGAGATTGCAATAAGCAAATATGCATACCAAAGAATGCACCAAACAAAAGTGTACCAATACACACCAGGATGACAATAGTTAGGACTTTGAGCATCATCAAATTGAACTCGATTTTTCACACTATATACCCATACAGATCCAGCAATATACCATGCAAAAGTGCAGATAGTGCCAATACCAGCCCACACAATCATTGAAAGTTTCCGTTGTTTATAAATGTCGGCTTTTGGCTTTTTTCGTTGGACGAACGTTATAATTACCATTGTAATAAGTAAGCATATATTTTCGACAATACATTCCACGCCTAATACCATTAGAAAGCGAGGTATCCATTCCTGGACTTGACATTGTGATCGATACACAATACCCATAATTAAAGGAGGGATAGCGAAAAGAATACTTTTTACAACCATTATGATGAAAGGGATACGAATATCATCCTTGCTATCTAATATGCCCCAATTTGGATCGTAACCAGGGCTAAAAATTTTGAATTAATTATTGGTAAACTTACAGAAGATTGTATTATACGCTGCAAGAAATAATACAGAAACTTACTTCTTCACTATTATTTCACGTTCACGAGGCCTAGGTAGTGCAGACAACGTGGTAAGATTGAGATAAAAGGGAAGACGTTCTTGAGCTTGTTGAGCATGTGTTCTATGGTTCTTCTCAGATGCTACGGATGCCGCCATCGTCTACTATAGTTAAATATATATTTTTATCAATGTAAGCACAACAGAAACGGTCGAAAAATATATAAAATAACTACATAGTTCTTCTTCGTTCTGTTTCTTCCGAGATTTGCGAATCATACGTTTATATATCAGCCAAACAAGTAAAAGAAAAAAAACTTTCTCAAAGCAAACGGCTCACCGAATTGCTTATGTCAACATTTCATACAAAGATTTCAAAATAAGTAATCGATGATGGGAAGCAAAGGGTCGCATGA
Organism: Adineta ricciae; assembly: GCA_905250025.1. Classification (NCBI taxonomy): domain Eukaryota; kingdom Metazoa; phylum Rotifera; class Eurotatoria; order Adinetida; family Adinetidae; genus Adineta; species Adineta ricciae. Next base: position 110,248 of record CAJNOJ010000186.1, read on the forward strand.
AAAGGAGAAAATTACTATTGCAAAAAGTACCCGTAACTTCAACCAGCACACTCATTTCCGACCTATTGGTGATACAGACATTGCAACTGCAAGACCTGTTTATGTAAGAAAAAAGGATTCGATTAAAATAATCTGGTTGGATTCACGCAGCGTTCCTCGAGATGATATTATTGATACACAACTTACGAGACAAGCTCTCAGTAACGCTATAAAAAACGCGGTGTTAACGTGTTACTCCGATCGAACTTCTTGCATCAAATATCTACGACAACAAGAAAATACGGCTGGAATTCTATTTCTTGTCGTTTCTGGAAATGATGCTTTGGATTTATTTCATGATTTGAATGACGATCTCTACCGATGTATCGATTCAATTTTCATCTTCTGTTTGTCAAAGAACGTTCACGAAGCGCAATTACTCTATCAGAAAAAAGTGGCTGGCGTCTACACAGAACACAAGGAACTCCTACAATCCATTCAAGCGCAAGCAGTTCAAATAAACCAACAAGATCTTATCATGAAGTATTATTCAGAAACACAGAAGACTGCTCGTATTATCCCTAGTTATGCTAAAGGTGAATTTGTATGGATTCGTGCGTTGAAAGAGGCCTGTTTACAAGTGGAAAAAACCGATAGAATCATGAAAAAGATGTACGATCGCTTTCGTCTTCTCTATCGACATGATGCAAATGAGTTAAAAAAGATCAAAGATTTTGAAGACACATATTGCCCAGACAACGCAATTGCGTGGTATACTAAAGATTCTTTCCTTTACCGTATCATTAATCAAGGCCTGCGAACACAAAACACGGATGAACTTCTAATGTTTTCGCCATACATCGCAGATCTATGTCATGCTTTACGGGCGTTAAAAGCAAAAACTGGCAGAGCAATGATATTCTTTCGGGGAAGCGTCTTATCCAAAGCAGCAGTAAATGAATTTCAAGGCAATATAGGATCATTGCTGTCAATCAATTCATTTTTTTCTGCTACTCGCCAGCGAGACGTGGCGAAGGTGTTCGCAAGTTGTGACGATGCAAATGGAAGTTCATCATTGGTCTCAGTTTTATTCGAGATCGAAGTTCAAGAAAACACACAATCATTTTTCGCCGATATCTCTGCATTCAGTTTAATCAAAGATGAAGAAGAAGTTCTTTTCGATTTGAACTCAGTTTTCACAATACACGATGTAACCTACTGTGATACTGATAAATGTTGGATTATTCATTTGATTGCCGACGAAGAAACATATGTTAAATACGACCATATTTACACGGAACTATGTGAAGAATTCCATTTAAGTGCAATCCCGACATTCACTGTTGGATTTTGTTTAATTTTGATAGGTGATACACGAGAGGCCTATCGTTATGCCAATTCTCTTCCTTTGTCATACAACTCGATGTCGGCATTCACTTTGCTGTTTGTTGTGACATGCATTATTGAGTGTGATTATGCCAGAGCAATCAAAGTTTTGGAGAATATATGTACAGCATGTCATAATAGTAAGTTTTATGAGGTAAATGAAGGCTGGACGAATGCAGCGTGTTGGATTGCAGATATTTTAATTAATCTTGGAGAGTATAACTTAGCGAAACAATACATTGACTCAGTTGTTAGATATTACCAAACAATCAAAGGAGCAATACTTTCATATGAACAGCCAATGTCTCTCGAGTTTTTAGAAAGACTTGGAAGAGCCCTACAAAATGAAGATGATATAAGCGTAAGCTATTTAGTTTTCAAAGCCTTTAGTCCAGAGGAAATTTCGAAAATACGACGAGCCGTCATTCTTCCAAGTTTACTAACGCGTCTAGCTCGCTCATACGTTAATGCAGATGAATTACAGAAAGCAGTTAGCTATTTGCAACAAGCTGAAGTCGAAGGCGAACTGTTGCTTTCAGAGCGCTCAAGCGTGAGACTAGAAATCTACATTATTTATGCATGTATCAATCTGCACGTTGAAAAGTTCGATCAATGTTCATTGTACTTGAATCAAGCCGAAAGAATTGCTCGTATGAATCTATCTCGATCTGCTCCAAGCTCTTTAGGTTGTGTATTCCTTATACGTGAACTACTATTGATTTTACAGGAAGATACATCATCGCCATCTTTTTTACCATCGGCTCGTATTGCTTTCTTAAGAACACAAAACTATATCGATGTTCCCAAAGTGATGTTTGTTCTAGGAAACTTATGCAAAATTCATCGTAATTATCGAAAGAAGTTACATCCATCCGTGTATGAAAAATTGGCACAACTAGTTAAAGAAGCATTTGAAATTTGTCGATTTGAAATGATTTTAGAAGGCAAAAGTCCCGAGAATATATATCGTCCAATACAAAATTATGTCAAACAACTAGATAATTAGCAGAATAATTCAATTTCAACGAACATACAAACAATGAAAATTCAATCCTAGATCAAAACTCGATGTTTTATTATTTGAAAAAGTTTCAACATTGAATAAAATTCAATCAAATATTTTCCTGCAGACCAGTAGTGAAAGATTTTTATGCTTGACAGAATGTCAAATCTATCATATTGATATGTAGCTCATATGATGAGAATGTGAATCACAGTTTCCAATACATGCGCGCACAGCAAACACCATTGATTCGAGAAATCCTAAACTGTATTGACCACTTCTTCGATAATTTCATCTAGTAGACTTTCGACACCCTTATTGAACTTTTGATTTGGAATCATTTTTTTCATCAACGATGTCGCGAAATTCTTCTGTTCATTGTTCACTAACGCATAGACAATAATGACAATGAAGAGGTTCTCATCAATGATCGATGTCATCTTGAAAATGATATCGTCTGTTGTTTGCGAACAAGTTCGATCTTTGTCATATTTATCACCACTTCGTCGACAGTCTGCCAGAGTATGCAAATTGTTTCGAATAAAGTCTTTAACTGCTGCTGGCATATCGTTCTTTACTAAATATTGTTCTAAACAATCTTCACTGCCGTGAGAAAAGATTTCGGACAAGAAAAATTTCGTTGACATGACTTGGATATCGAAATACTGCTGTAATCCGAGACGTTTCTTGAATTTTTCATTCAGATCTGCTTGTGTCAGTGTCACAATTCGCTGCTCGACTGGTACACATGGAGTGATCGCTATACAAACAAAAGCATTACATTCTGTCATAACTGTGCTGCATGGAATGAACAACTTACTGATAGTGATTGTTAAAGCATGATTATGATCGTTTTCTTTAACGAATAATTCGATCGTTTTACTCTTTAACATCATTTGACACAGAGAATCGTTTGTTAGATCATTGAAGTGCCCGTTATTGATTGAATACTGAATGGTATAATCTGTTGAATGGATTTGAAATTCGGCTGATACAGCTTTATAAATGTAGTCTAGACTATCTGTTGTTGTCAACAGGATCTTAGCTGTTCGATTGTTTCTATGTACTAAAGCAATAACTTCCATTGATCAAATGATGCGAGTCTGTTTCGTGAAAACAAATATAATGAAGATGGACACACCATAACATCAGTTTTATATGAGCTGGAAAGTCGTACTCATTTCGTGTGGACTACATATTGTGCAAGAACAATTTAACAAGTGTAGGTGTTTCATTTCTGAAAGACGTCACAAGAAAAAATATAATTAAAGTTTCGTTATACGTAATGTACACGTTAGTCATTTTTACTTCACCGTGAAACAAGAACAAATTATTCCGAAATACAAATGAGCGACGCGTTTTGCGTAGTGTGAGTGTCGACATAAAACGAAAAATATTCATACGCTTCAGCATGTTTTATAATTAGAAGTATGTTCGTAACTGTACTTTTGAGTTAATGAGTTCATAAGATAATTCGAATCATACTATGCTTCTAACGTACAAGTCTGTAAGACAAAGAATATGTCAGGAACAAACAAATTCAGATCGTTAACATTTCGTTGATAATGATTCTTTTTCGTGTTCTGTTGCTCACTTAGAAACATTGAAAACAAAATCGGACTGTCAATACAACAGATTTTTTTCCAACTTGTAATTACTTAAATCTCCCAACTACCATTCAAAAGGCAATACTCAAAATTCCATTTTCATAGAAACCTTGTTGGCAACAGGAGTATTTACGAGGCGGCTTGGTAAATTCTGTCGTAAAGGCACTGTTTTCCTAGGAAGAAGGAGAAAAAGCAACACTAAAATGTCATTGCTTTTTTACAAAGAAGTAAAAAGTTGTTTTTGCATAATCATAAAACATTAAGTAAAGATGTGTTGTTGCCATTGCTCATGTCTCTATCGAAATTTACCATTTCTTCATGGTTTAACTGGTTTCCTCGAAATGATTCTTGGTATAATCCGCCTCGCCATTTTCTTTTCATCCAACCCGCGAAAACAGTACACAGCCAAATACAATGCTGCGTTCATTGTCGATTGGATTAGTTCTATTGTTCCAACATTAGTTGGTTTATTTACTGCTCTAATCATTCTTCTGATTCTACTCAAACTTCTTGCTGCGTGCTGCAGAGCTGCTAGCGATAGCAATAGTGGAAGTAGTAGTAAAGGTTTAGTACGTAAACTACTTCAGAGCAAAAGTATTCGCCGTTTTCTTGTCATGGATTGTAATTGCCCGTGGTACAAATCAAGACCTCGACGTCGTTTTCAAATTCGCTTCCTCCTGCTCTTCATTTTTTTCATTCTACGTATCACCGCCATTGGACTGTATGCTACAGCTCCTTCGACCGATGACGGCGCAGTGCTTGCCGTAGTATGTGCATTTTCATTGATCTTTATATTTAATACGCTATGTTTGGATTTTTATCGATATTGGGTTTGGTGGCATTATACGCCACAACGTGATACTCGCTGCCATTTAAAGTCAAGCAAACACGAAAGATTTATACCTTATCATATGATGGGCTTTTACCGTGATGCTCAGACATTCGGAGATCGCCCATGTACTAGTACTCCATGTCATAAGAGAACACTCGATCATATTGCCGTTTTTCATTCGCTTGATTTTGAACCACTACCACGCTGGAGGGATATCGAGAAACCGCCCCTTGATGGTCCACCACAAAGTAAAATACCCTGTATCAAATCGAAAGAACTAGATAATCAACCACATTATATTGGATTTCATACCACCGATCCAGATGCTGCTGTTTCCATTGCGCACAGTGATTTTCGGACAGGTACTTGCGGATGGATTGGCGCTGGTGCATACTTTGCCCGGTCAGTTCAAGCCACTTGGAGAAAAGCTAAAAGTGATGGTGGTGCTCATATTATCGCTGAAATTAGAATGGGTAGAGTCTTTGAAGTGGAACGCGACGTCATAACGAAAGGTCACTCAAGATTCGATCCGCAAATCTATGACTATGCTCATCATTCCAAATGGCATGCTGATTATGATACATGTTACATGCTCCAGGATCCGTCGAGTGGGGATGAATTCGCTATAAAAGATCCTGCTAAGCAAATTGTCAAATGGGTTGTAGTTGTTGAACCAGATTTCGATCCCAAGGTGGAAAAATATGGACTTTTGGATGAATTTGAACTGACGAGGTGTGGATGTATTTAAAGGTGAAAATAAGAACCCTATTTGTCACCGTACTCAATACTTTGAACAGTGTGAGAATGCGATTTTTGTTGAATAATAAATTTAGAAAGAATGCTCTATCGCTCTACCTTTCATGATTCCATAGCTAAGACAAAAAAAAAGAACAAAGTGGGCGAATAAAGTTATGAAGCAAACAGTTCAAGTATTTCAAGATCATTTAATTCACGGGAATATAAACGAAAATCGTAAAGACGTCAGTGCACCTGCTGAATAAGTGAAGATTGCGATGTCTTCTATATAACATGCTCGAATCTCTCATATCAAGTAAAGCAGCGGGTGATGAACCTTTCCAGGTGAAAATAACATATTTTGTATGGAAATCAGGCTTTATCCATAACGAGATCGAAAAGTTCAAAGCTACTAATTGCTTGAACATGCGACATGTTCCCAGTAAAAGATACTGATTCACCTAGGGAACTATTATAATTTGGACAACCATTCACCGCCAAAAGATTATTCGTATGAGGGCCTAAATGAACATTTATATTTCAAGACGAGAAAGCAGACGACGAATTTTATCCTACCTGGACCATTAAGAAACTTATCTGCATCAAATGTATAATGAATGAGAAGTGTTGCATCACTCTCAATCTCAGCCGGACTTTTGACACATGTAATCAATGATAATTGATCAATTAGTCCGTTAAAGTATATATTGAATTGCGGCAAGCCTCCAATAAACAACGATATATTGCTCGAATCAACATATGTACCTGATTGACTGTTGATACAACTTAATATACCGTTAATGTAAATGAGTTGTTTTTGATTCTGTGTATCGTGTACAAAAGCAAGGTGTATTCAAGTATTTATCGATAGAGTAATGTTCCCAACGCACTTACTACCGCCATAGAATCACATCATGGGTTTTCTAAAACTAAGAACAAGATTTTAACGTTGAAATGATACATCGCCCGCTATCTACGATGGTCATGGGAAACATATAATGTCGTTTTACTTCCGAAGTCATCCACTGAGTATCTTCACTGTTGTAGCAAAAATAGGAAATAAATTAAAGATCAACATACAGATGACAGTTTACGCGTAAGTGATTCAACTGAATAATGAACGAATTTCAGCTCGAATCGTACGTATTCATCAGACAAATTTTCTTCTTTTAAAAGTGTTAAAAAGTGTATTTTTTTTTCATTATCGAAATACTCTTTTGTCGTCGGCCGTGGAATAATGTTAATTGAATGAAATAACGTATTGACACCTATCGACGCAAATATTACTTGCAATACGCACTTTCTCCTTTTTCCCCATTAATGGTTAAATGAGACGTTTGAGAAGATATTAAAAAAATGCTCAGTGTGAAGGTGCAAAAGTACTAATAACATTTTAGAAAGAAACAATGTGGAGATTAGTTATACTTCTAACAATAGTGTTGTCCGTTGATTGTGTTGTGATAGGTCGAATTCAAGACGCACAGCTGATCGGAGATGATAATGAAGTATGGTTCAATCAAACACGCGAGCAATGTATTTGCGAAATGGTGAAATCCAATGGATTGATTCTAGCACTTAATTACTTCGTCACCAATCAAACATGCCAATTCTTTTCCTTGAATGCGACTAACATTCGTCTTGAATTCTTTATGAACTGTCTAGTAATCTATGTAAATCAATCAACTTTATTGAATATGTTCCGTAAGTTGTTTTGTCAAATCGGTTCAAAGATTTACTTTCTCTAGAGTAGAATCAACAACTTCGACGCTACCATTTACTACAACAACTCAAACAGGTTAGTATCTAACAGTGCACGACACGTTTTTACATAGAGAGAGAAACTTCAGAATTAAATATGCGATTTGCTTGTCTAGAATGGATAAGAACGGGAGATATGACAGTTCCACGAAGCTCCCATTCAGCATCCGTTCTATCGAACGGACAAGTGCTAGTCGCTGGTGGTACCAGTCACGGTGTTTACCTTAGTAATGCTGAACTGTATGATCCGTCAACAGGATTGTGGACTCCTACAGGTAGTATGAATGTTGCACGTTCGGTTCATAGAACTGTCGTGTTATCAAATGGAAATGTACTAGCTACCGGCGGATATACGGGCACAAATTGTCTCAGCAGTGCTGAATTATATGATGCTTCGACTGGAACATGGACATACACAGGCAATATGAATGTTGCACGACATGGTCATGGTATAACTTTATTGCTCAATGGAAAAGTTTTCGTTTTTGGTGGGTTTACAGGTAGTGTGTATACCAATACTGCGGAATTATATGATCCCGCCAGTGGGATATGGACTAACACAGGAAGTATGAGCGTCGCACGTTATTTTCCTCCAGCATCTATATTTTCCAATGGAAAAGTATTAGTTAGTGGTGGATATACAGGCAGCATTTATACTAACACAGCTGAATTGTATAACCCTACAACTGGAACATGGACAAGCACGGGAAGTATGAATTTTGCACGGTATGGTCATACATTATCGATGTCATCGAATGAAACAGTGTTAGTTGTCGGTGGAATCGACAACAGTGGTTATTATGAAAGTACAGCAGAACTATATAGTTCTTCAACAGGCATTTGGATAGTAACTGGAAGTATGAGTATTACTCGATTTGGTCATAAGGCGTTAGAATTGACTAATGGGAAAGTGATAGTTATCGGTGGTAGAAATAATATCTATTCAGCTCTAAACAGTGCAGAAGTATACAGTCCATCGACTAGTAATTGGAAAACGATTGAAAATTTGACTGTTGCACGCATGTATCACTCAGCATGTTTATTATCTAATGGAATTATACATGTTAGTGGCGGACAACTTAATGGAGACTATACTAATACTGTTGAAGTTCACTATTAAAAAATAATTCACACCCTTCTTTTCGATATATTTCTAGCTAATTATGTAATCAGAATAACGCTTTTGTAAATTTGTCATTGATCAAAAAGAAATACAAAATACACCCATAGTCTCGTTTCGAGAAAATGAAGTGCTCTGAACATTCTTTTAGGCACTATGTCATTCACATACACTATGATAAATACACAAATTCGTAGTTAATAGATTATGGTGGGTATCGCAAACGAGCTAGTGAGAAGTGAACACTAATTATTGAAAAGCAAACAATAGTGGTAGATGAGTATGAGTATCGATATTTCATTTTTCACAATTGATTTATAAGAAATCAAAATTACAAAAAAAGCTTCATTGAACGAATGTATCGCAGCACGAGATCTTCTTTATCGAATGAAATTTCATATTGTCAAGAAAGTTCGTTTCCTTTCTGCTGAATAATTTTACTTGACAACCAACGAAATGGATGAGGAAGAAATATAAAAATTGTATTCAATCAAGTATCTGATTTTATCCTTTTAAACAGAAAAAAGTAGAAAAAGCGTTGAATATTCTTCCATATTCATTGTAAATTATTATTTGAAAAACTCTTTCTTGGATAAAATTTTATTCAAACACATTTCAGTTACAAAATCTCGTCTATCCTGATGATTATTCATCGATTCGTCAAGCTCGCACTCGATTATTAGCACAATACATTCACATCACTTTTACAACAATATTCATTGAAGTAAAACATTGTCAAAACCGCGCTCTTTTCTCTCATTTGATATCATGCTTTCGGTTTGTTCTATGTTGACGAAGTATTTGCAAAAAAAGTACATTACGATAATGTCAAGGCGAAGTTGTCGAGCAAATATTTGTTAACATCATACCCATTCTTAGTAGTTACAGACCTGGGAAGAGTTTTTATGAGACGTTACATTTGTTCTCGGTAATAATGTTTACAGTTTGTTGTTTGTAAAGGTTTATCGCATTCGCACAAAAAAGAAACAAGGTCATTTAGATTAAAAAAAAAGATCAACCGACTTATTGTTAAATTCTTATGTGATCAACACTCATACCAATCGAAAAAAAGACATCGATCATTAACCCTTTGGCTCCCGGCTTTTTTTTGAGAGAATGAAGATTTTGAAAAGTAACGTTTATCAAAGAATTTTATTTTTTTCTCAAAGAAATCTCATTTTTTGATCAGAAACAGTATTAATAGTTCGTCTTCGTATGATAGTCTTTGAAGCAGTCAACAATACATAGTGACACATTACATTCTTGACACATATATTGCGTAACGCGTCGAAGATTATGGGATGAGCACACCACACACCCTCAAGAATTTACTGGATTGTATATAAGTAATAGAATCAACTAGAATCTTACAGAAAGATAAAGACGCACCAGACAACGTTAGAGAAAGTAAAATATACTAAATACAAAAGAAAAGAACGAAAAAAAGGTGACTGTGCTAGAGCACACTAGAGCGATAAAAAATATGGATGGAATGTGCACGAATAAAACGATCAATAAAAAGAAAAGAGAAGAATTATATCAGTTTGGCACTATCTAACAAATGATAAGAAGCTGTTCTAAACACTTGAAATACATAATGTTATGACCTTTATTCGATAAATACATCAGCACACATATATGTGTTGCCGGGAGCGAAAGAGTTGATTCTTCGTATTTCTCTCTAGCAGGAACTGTAATATGATGTTTCTCTTTTCTCTGAACTTTTATTTCAACAAAAGACATAACGAAAATTCAAATTGCTGCATGGTACACCACACTGTGAGCGTCATCAGTGTTTACACTATGTTGGATATTCCGGACAATTCATTCTTTATTTTCCTCAAAAAAACGACATCAATATTTGATTGGCTTCTATTCATTTTGAAGAATTTCTTTGAGCAACTCAAATATTATTTCAATGACTTTCTTTTATTGATCAAAATAAAAATAATTTTACAAGAAAATGTAGCTTTTTAGAAATGTTTTTTTTTCAAATATTAAAAACTAGAATGTCTGGTCGTTTCAGTTTGAATAAGCGAAGAAGAATTTTCTCTAGAAATCTTTCAGCCAGAAAACCATTTAGTTTGCTCGGAAATGTTGTTGAAGGGGAGAAAAGTTCATTTGTTGGTCATTTTGTTCATTGTCGATGAAATTTCAGGTAATATTTCAATGAATTTGCAGAATTTGTCAAGTTTATTTGTGACAAAAGAAGAGAAGATTTATGTTGATACACTTTATTCATCAAATGGGAGTGTTGTAAGTGAAATCGAAATGAATTCATCATAGAGAGTGAATTCTATTCTACGAATGAACATTTGTCACCAATGTTTTGCTATTTTTGTGAGTGAAGATCAAACTCTCTTTTGTTCTTTATCTCAACAACATCAGATCATTTCCAAATCATTACTCAATCAATGGGACTAACTGTCGACTGTTGCAGGAACGGGAAGTGAAGGATCAACATCTACAACACTTCGATATCCTCATGGAATATTTCTTGATGAAACCAACTCAACTTTATTCGTAGCTGATTGTGGCAACGATCGAATACAATAATTCTACTTCGATTCATTTCAGGGTGAAACAATTCTTTCGAATCAAGCATTTCAGCTGAATTGTCCCAGTGGATTTATATTGGATAACCAAGGTTTTGTATTTGTTGTTGATTTCAACAATCATCGAATCGTTGGACAAAATTCTAATGGTTTTCGTTGTTTGATCGGATGTAATCGATCAGCAGGATCAAATCCAAATCAATTGAGTTTTCTAACCAATCTTCAATTTGATTCATTTGGAAATCTTTTTGTTGTTGATCAACAAAATCATCGAATTCAAAAATTTGATTTAATTGCCTATCCAAGACATAGGTTTAAATGAAAAATCTCAAAAAATATGTCATAGGCAGAATTAAGTTTCAGGCAAAATTAAACTTAGTCGAAATTCGTTCATTATAAAAGGCGCAAAATTGAGATGGAAAAACAAACGAACCACTTAGAATGTTTTTTTTTGTATG
>CAJNOJ010000186.1:121715-143409 GCA_905250025.1 Adineta ricciae
CATATTGCCGTTTTTCATTCGCTTGATTTTGAACCACTACCACGCTGGAGGGATATCGAGAAACCGCCCCTTGATGGTCCACCACAAAGTAAAATACCCTGTATCAAATCGAAAGAACTAGATAATCAACCACATTATATTGGATTTCATACCACCGATCCAGATGCGGCTGTTTCCATTGCGCACAGTGAATTTCGGACAGGTACTTGCGGATGGATTGGCGCTGGTGCATACTTTGCTCGGTCAGTTAAAGCCACTTGGAGAAAAGCTAAAAGCGATGGTGGTGCTCATATTATCGCTGAAATTAGAATGGGTAGAGTCTATGAAGTAGAACGCGACGTCATAACGAAAGGTCACTCAAGATTCGATCCGAAAATCTATGACTATGCTCATCATTCCAAATGGCATGCTGACTATGATACATGTTACATGCTCCAGGATCCGTCGAGTGGAGATGAGTTTGCTATAAAAGATCCTGCTAAGCAAATTGTCAAATGGGTTATAGTTGTTGAACCAGATTTCGATCCCAAGGTGGAAAAATATGGACTTTGGAATGAATTCGAACTGACGAGGTGTGGATGTATTTAAAGGTGAAAATAAGAACTCTATTTGTCACCACACTCAATACGTTGAACTGTGTGAGAATGCGATTTTTGCTGAATGATAAATTCAGAAATAATGCTCTATCGCTCTACCTTTCATGATTCCATAGCTAAGACAAAAATTGAGAGCATTCAAATTCAATGAAATTCATCAGCAACATGTAAGATGTGCTTTCGTCAGTATTACGATATCAATTTTGTGTGTGTGTTCTGTGAAAGAAATATAACTAAATAAAGAGAATGCGAAACGCTGTGTCATTAGTCGATACAGTGTGCATCAACAATTTTATATTGGAAGTTTCTACGACAAAAAAAAGAACAAAGAGTGCGAATAAAGTTATGAAGCAAACAATTCAAGTATTTAAAGATCATTTAGTTCATAGGAATATAAACGAAAATCGTAAAGTCTTCAAGTGCACCTGCAGAATATGCATGAACGGCCATTGCTTGAGAATAAGTGAAGATTATGGTGTTTTTCATATGACATGCTCGAATCTCTCATATCAAGTAAAACAGCGAGTGATGAACTACTAATTGCTTGAACATGCGACATGTTCCTTAGGAAACTATTATAATTTGGACAGCCATTCAGCGCCAGAAAATTATTCGTATGAGGACCTAAATGAACATGTATAGTTAAAGACGAGAAAGCAGACGATGAATTTGATCCTATCTGCATCAAATGTATAATGAACGACAAGTGCTGCACCTTCCTCACCCTCAAGCCTCCAATAAACAACGACGTATTGCTGGAATCGGCATATGTACCTGATTGACTGTTGCGATACAACTTAATACATCGTTAATGTAAATGAGTTATTTTTGATTCTGTGTATCGTGTACGAAGGCAAGGTGTATTCAAGTATTTATCGATAGAGTAATGTTCGCAACGCACTTACCACCGCCATAGAACCACATCGTGGGTTTTCCAAAACTAAGAACAAGATTTTAACATTGAAATGATACATTACCCGATATCTACGATGGTCATGGCAAACATATAATGTCGTTTTACTTCCGAAGTCGTCCGCTGCGTATATCCACTGTTGTAGCAAAAATAGGAAATAAAGCAAAGATCAACATACAGATGACAGTTCACGCGTAAATGACTCAACTGAATAATGAACGAATTTTAGCTCGAATCGTACGTATTCAACAGACAAATTTTCTCCTTTTAGAAGTGTTAAAAAACTGTCTTTTTTTCATTATCGAATAATGGTAATTGAATGAAATAACGTATTGACACCTATCGACGCGAATATTACTTGCAATACGCACATTCTTCTTTTTCCCCGTTGATGGTTAAATGAGACATTTGAAAAGATATTTAAAAAAGCTCAGTATGAAGGTGCAACAGCACTAATGACATTTTAGAAAGAAACAATGTGGAGATTAGTTATATTTCTAGTAACAGTGTTGTCCGTTGATTGTGTTGTGATAGGTCAAATTCAAGACGCACAACTAATTGGGGATGATAATGAAGTATGGTTCAATCAAACACGCGAGCAATGCATTTGTGAAATGATGAAATCCAATGGACTGATTCTAGCACTTAATTACTTCGTCACCAATGGAACATGCCAATTCTTTTCCTTGAATGCGACTAACATTCGTATGGAATTCTATATGGACTGTTTAGTAATCTATGTAAATCAATCAGCTATATTGGATATGTTCCGTAAGTTGTTTTGTCAAATCGATTCGAAGATTTACTTTCTCTGGAGTAGAATCAACAACTTCGACGCTTCCATCTACTACAACAACTCAAACAGGTTAGTATCTAGCAGTGCACGGCACGTGGTTACATAAAGAGAGAAACCTCAAAGTTGTATATGCGATTTGCTTGTCTAGGATGGATAAGAACGGGAGATATGACAGTTCCACGAAGCTCCCATTCAGCATCTGTTCTATCGAACGGACAACTGCTAGTCGCTGGCGGTAACAGTCAAGGTGTTTACCTTAGTAATGCTGAACTGTATGATCCGTCAACAGGATTGTGGACTCTTACAGGTAGTATGAATGTTGCACGTTCGTCTCATAAAACCGTCGTATTATCAAATGGAAATGTACTAGCTACTGGCGGATATACGGGCACAAATTATCTCAGCAGTGCTGAATTATATGATGCTTCGACTGGAACATGGACATACACAGGCAATATGAATGTTGCACGATATGGTCATGGTATATCTTTATTGCTCAATGGAAAAGTTTTCGTTTTTGGTGGGTTTACAGGTAGTGTGTATACCAATACCGCGGAATTATATGATCCCGCCAATGGGATATGGACCAATACAGGAAGTATGAGCATCGCACGTTACTTTCCTCCAGCATCTATATTTTCCAATGGAAAAGTATTAGTTAGTGGCGGACATACAGGCAGCTTTTATACTAACACTGCTGAATTGTATGACTCTACGACTGGAACATGGACAAACACGGGAAGTATGAATTTTGCACGGTATGGTCATACATTATCGATGTCATTGAATGGAGCAGTGCTAGCTGTCGGTGGAATCGACAACAGTGGTTATTATGAAAGTGCAGCGGAATTATATAATTCTTCAACAGGCATTTGGATAGTAACTGGAAGTATGAGTAGTACTCGATTTGGTCATAAGGCGTTAGAATTGACTAATGGGAAAGTGATGGTTATTGGTGGTAGAAATGACATCTCTTCAGCTCTAAACAGTGCAGAAGTATACAGTCCGTCGACTAGTGATTGGAGAACGATTGAAAATTTGACTGTTGCACGCATGTATCACTCAGCATGTTTATTATCTAATGGAATTATACATGTTAGTGGCGGACAACTTAATGGAGACTACACTAATACTGTTGAAGTCCACTATTAAAAAATAATTCACAAAATTCTTTTCGATATATTTCAAGCTAATTATGTAATCAGACTAACGCTTTAGTAAATTTGTCATCAATCAGAAAGAAATACAAAATACACCCATAGTCTCGTTTTGAGAAAATGAAGTGCTCTAGACATTCTTTTAGGCACTGAATCATTCACATACACCATGATGAATACACAAATTCGTTAGTTAATAGATTGGTGGGTATCGCAAACGAGTCGGTGAGAAGTGAATACTAACTGTTGAAAAGCAAACAATGGTGGTATATGGGTGTGATTATCGATATTTCATTATTCCTATTTCTCAGTAAAATTCAAAAAGAAACATTTGTCTTTATGTCGATCAACTCCTTGCTTAGCACTCAGTAGAATCGGTAATTATTACAAAGCTATTAGAAATGTTCACAGAGCAATGAAATTATATGGCGTGATGGTCGTGAATATAATTTAGCAATTGTTCTCAGTCATATTTTCACAATTGATTTTTAAGAAATCACAATTACAAAAAATGCTTCATTGAACAAATGTATCGCTGCTCGAGATCTTCTTTATCGAATGAAATTTCATATTGTTAAGAAAGTTCGTTACCTTTCTGCTGAATAATTTTACTTGACAACATGCGAAATGGATGAGGAGGAAATACGTATAACAATTGTATTCAATTAATTATCTAATTTATCTTTTTAAACAGGAAAAGGTAGAAAAAGCGTTGAATATTCTTCCATATTCATTGCAAATCATTATTTGAAAAACTCTTTCTTGAATAAATCGAGAAAATTTTATTTAAACACACTTCTATTACTAAAACTCTGATGATTATTTATCGATTCGTCAAGTCCGCGCTCTTTTTCTATTTGATTGCTTTCGATTTGTTCTATGTTGACGAAGCATTTGCAAAAAAAAGTACATTACGATAATGTCAATGAGAAATTGTCAAGCAAATATTTGTTAACATCATACCCATTCTGAGTAATTACAGACCTCGGAAGAGTTTTTATGAGACGTTACATTTGTTCTCAGTTTAACATTATCAGAGACGTCTAATTAAGAACAAACAATTGATAAGACACATTTAATTCTTCGTATTTCTCTCTAGCAGAAGCTGTAATATCATATCTCTATTTTCTCTGAACTACTATTCAGATCACAAATGATAAAGATATTAGTTTTGAAACAAACTTTGTTTATGTTGGATATTCCGGACAATTCATTGTTTATTTTCGTCAAAAAACGACGCCAATATTTGATTGGCTTCGACTTATTTTTTCAAGAATTTCTTTGAGCAACTCAAATATTATTTCAATGACTTTCTTTTATTGATCAAAATTTAAATAATTTGACAAGAAAATGTAGCTTTTTAGAAATGTTTTTTGTTTTATATTAAAAACTGGTATGTCTGGTAGTTTCAGCTTGAATAAGCGAAGAAGAGTTTTGCCTAGAAATCTTTCAGCGAGAAAACCATTTAGTTTGCTCTCAAATGTTGTTGAAGGGGAGAAAAGTTCATTTGTTGGTCATTTTGTTCATTGTCGATGAAATTTTAGGTAATATTTCGTTATAAAATTTGATTCGAATTACGAAAATGTTGAATTTTCAATTGAGGTTTTTCATACAATCGACCCAGTCTTTCATCTGATTCTCAATGGAATCCAAATGGAACAACAATTGTGAATGAAACGATGATTGGAACAAATGTGTTTGATTTGTTTATTGATGAAAACAATACAATTTACATTTCGAATGATCGAAATGGGCAAATTTTGATTTTTGCACAAGGAAATGTGAGTTTGATTGGAAATATTTCAATGAATTTGCAGAATTCGTCAAGTTTATTTGTGACAAAAGAAGAGAAGATTTATGTTGATACATTTTATTCATCGAATGCGAGTGTTGTAAGTGAAATCGAAGCGAATTCATCATCATCGATAGTGAATTCGATTTTACGAATGAACATTTGTTACCAATGTTTTGATATTTTTGTGAGTGAAAATCAAACTCTCCTTTGTTCGTTATCTCAACAACATCAGATCATTTCCACATCATTACTCAATCAATGGGACTACCTGTCAACTGTTGCAGGAACAGGAAGTGAAGGATCAACATTAACAACGCTTCGATATCCTCATGGAATATTTCTCGATGAAAATAATTCAAGTTTATTTGTTGCTGATTGTGGCAACGATCGAATACAAAAATTCTACTTCGGTTCATTTCAGGGCGAAACAATTCTTTCGAATCAAGCATTTCAACTAAATTGTCCCAGTGGAATTACATTGGATAATCAAGGTTTTATATTTGTTGTTGATTCCAACAATCATCGAATTGTTGGACAAAATTCTAATGGTTTTCGTTGTTTGATCGGATGTAATCAATCAGCAGGATCAAATCCAAATCAATTGGGTTTTCCAACTAGTCTTCACTTTGATTCATTTGGAAATCTTTTTGTTGTTGATCAACAAAATCATCGAATTCAAAAATTTGATTTAATCATCTATCCAAGACGTAAGTTCAATTGGAAATTTTCCAACAGTTCGTGAAAAAGTAGAAAAAGTTCTTTATTTCTCAAAGAAAACTCCGTTATTGTAGTTTAATTTTAATTGGGACGGTGTTAATAAGAAAAAAGATATTTCAGTTTGCCTTTGTTTCGTTTAGAATGGAAATTAACGGGAAATATGAATGTTGCACGATTTTCACATACAACATCGATTTTGTCAAATGGAAAAGTCTTGGTTACCGGCGGAAACAGTAGTACTGTTTCTCTGAATAGTGCTGAATTGTATGAAGTATCAACAGGCAATTGGACAATGACTGGGAATATGAGTGTTGCACGATACCGACATACAGCATCAATTTTATCAGATGGAAAAGTCTTAGTCACTGGTGGGGAGAATGGTGGTATCTATCTGAACAGTGCTGAATTGTATGACCCATCAACAAGTAATTGGACAAGAACTGGAAGTATGAGTATTGCACGAGACTTGCATAGAGCATCGCTTTTATCAGATGGAAAAATCTTAGTCACTGGCGGAGAGACCAATGGTGTTGCTTATATAAACAGTGCTGAATTATATGATCCAATAGCTGGCAATTGGACAAAAACCGGAGATATGAATGTTGCACGAGAATTACATACAGTATCGGTTTTGTCAAATGGAAAAGTCTTAGTCACTGGTGGATACAATGGCGGCACTCTAAATAGTGCTGAATTGTATGATCCATTAACAGGCAATTGGACAATGATTGGATATATGAATGTTACACGTTATCGACATACAGCATCGATGTTATCAGATGGAAAAGTCTTAATTACTGGCGGATACAATGGCGGCACTCTAAATAGTGCTGAATTGTATGATCCATTAACAGGCAATTGGACAATGACTGGATATATGAGTGTTCCACGATGTCAACACACAGCATCGACATTATCAGATGGAAAAGTCTTAGTTACTGGTGGATGGAGCGTTGCTGCTTATGTAAATAGTGCTGAGTTGTATGATCCACTAACAGGCAATTGGACAACAGCTGGGAATATGAGCGTTGCGCGAGGATATCATGCAGCATCAGTTTTATCCAATAAGACAATATTAGTGACAGGTGGATGCTGTTCTCTCAACAGTGCTGAGCTGTATTGATCGAAAAAGATGTTGAACATGTGTGAAGAATGACAAAATATGTGTTGAACTGAAAAACGAGGCAAAATGAAGTTGAAAAAAAAAGAGATTCTGTTGAGTTTTTGAGTAAATGTTTGTGGGAAGAAGAGAAAAAAAAAATTTTGACAAACGAAGAAAATGTTTCAAAGGGTCTATTTTTTGTATTTTAATTTTCAACGAAATGAAAATAAAAAATTGAAGCGAATAAATATAATCTCGATGATTTGACGAGAAATATTTGAATGGATGAAGGTTAAAAAAAGCAAAAAAAGAGTCACTTGAAAATGAGGAATTGTTGGCAAAAATTTTCAATTTTAGTATAAAAACAACAAAAGAGATTCTGTTTTTCTCTTTTTGACGAAAAGAATTGAGAAGAAAATCGATTTAAATTTCAATCCGATGATCAATGTTGATCATTTGAAAGCAAATCTGTCGATGGTTTTCGATCAGATGGAAACGAAATTCATTTCCAATGTTGTCAGCGACGATAGTTTTGACAGATGAATCGAAGATCTTTTATTTTCAAAAAGTTTTATCCTTTGATGGTTGAAAAAATTTGCTTATATCATACAAATAATTCATTTTCCTTTTCTTTTATTAATCAAACAAATTGTTTCGATAGACTTTTAAGTGCAGAAGCTTTTCGTTTTGTCATTCTCATAACAATAAAGAAAGCAGGACAAAATCTTGACGGGAAGAAAGGATTATCATTTATCTTTGTCGATATCACAAACATATAGATCTTCAATAATTCTTCTCAATAAAATGCAAGATCGTTTGCAAACACTGGATAAGATTTCATTAGCTATTCTGAAAAAGAAAAGCTCGTAGTTCAACTAAAACTCGAAATGCGATTGATCTTCATCGTCTTCGTTATTCCATTTTAATTTATATTGAGACTCGTTTAAATTGAATTCCAAAATATAATTCCTATATTTATTATGAAAATAATCAAATTTTAAGTATCGAAAAGTATCCAATGAAACCCGTCTAAATACGGATTTTACCGTCGAATGTCTAAAAATTGGTCTGATGTGAATTATTCGGATCATCATCGAGATCAATGTTAATCTCTTGAGGACGAAAGACGCATATGTGCGCGTATAACTTTGAATCCATTCCTACCTGATCTATACGTACCTTTTATTTTGATATTATGGTGTAGCCCAGTACACAAGCCATTTATATATTTCACTGCTATCCATAATGTGATAGCAGTCATCACTTTTTCCTTTTCACGTACATCTAACACTCTTATTTTCTTTCCTGACGTCATTTATTGTTTTCGTCACGGTAACATCGTTCTCAGGGATTAAAATTGATTTGATTGGCGAATAGCGAAAGCTAGAAGTCAGTTACGGACGTGGATTGTTGCCCTATGCACCACCAGACATAGGTTAGAACGTTAATTTGATTGATGAAGTGTTCTCTGATAAAATGAAAATGCAGTACTCATATTTTGGCTTTCTAGAGAAATCTCAGGTCCATTGAGCAATGACGAATTGAGTCGGCTACTTGTCGGCGAAACGGAAGAGTTGCTCATCGAGATCATGCATTGTTCGCTTATAACGCCTTAGTTGATAACATCAATGATCCTTGATGAAATGGATTGACTCGTTTCAAACAGTGCTCAACAATCGAAAGTTGATAGTACCAGTATTATGCTTTTTCACATTGAAGAAATGAAAGATATTCTAAATTTGATTGTACTCGATGCATCTAGTCGTCGAAATACTATGGATGTAGCATTTTTACATCGTATACAAGGAAAATGTTTTGTAGGTCGAGCATTGCCTAAAAATTCGTGAAAAGATGCTTCTACCATTACTACTTCAAGATTCACGTGTATTCACTAGTCAATACATTAACCTTCTTGTTCGAGTAACTACGAATTTCAGTGGCGCTGCCGTAGCAAGTCTTCGATCGTATACTGTTGTCACTACGAAACAAAGTTAACATTCATACCACTGGCTGAGCAGTCTTCTCACATTAGCCGGTGGCATTGCACATGAGTATAGCTGTTGGTTTAGTGCAGAAATATTCTCTAGTATTTTTCGACGTTTTATAACCACAAACTCCATCGACAATTTAAATGAGTATTCTCTTCAATTGGACCGACATGTACCATCTGGCCGTGTTCTTCTTGACTTAGCTGATCGGAAATGCATCATTGAATTGGCCAATGATAGCGTATCACCTGATGTACCTTTGCAGTAGCAAGAAAGATAAACTTTAACATTACTTTCTCGTTTCATTTATGGTTGTTCAGGTTGTAGTGTTGATACAATTCAAATAATTGATCTAAATTTTCTAAGAAAAAACAATGCATTTCAAGACCATCAAATCTTTGAAATATTAGCTACATTATTCATCGGTAAGTATATGATCTTGTACAAAACAATGACATTGTCAGTTCATTTTAGAATGCGAAGAATACTACGGATCAATGCTGATCTTTGATAATGATTCATTAATAATGTTTGATGCAACCGATTCGGCAATGTCGAAATCAAAATGTATTTCAAATGCATCTATATCAATTCACTCGTGAGAAATGTAAAGCTGCTGTTGTTGAATAGAAGAAAGACATAAATAACGTAAACGAATATTATCAAGAAAACATATTGCCATTTTCATAAACTGATTTCTCTCTTAATCAGGAACTTTCTATCAACCGAGAGCAAAATGGATAGTGATGATAGTAAAAAGTCCTTTTCTGCCTATCCGACCCACTGGTGATATTGATGTAAAGTCATAACAAACGCAGAAATACAAGCAAAGAATGGCTTGGTGAAGAAATGCCAACAAAATTATATACCATCAAAGACTACTCGTGGTTATTGTTATTATTACGATGCGTATGTGCATTATGTTGAGAAGAAACAGAAATTAACTCGTGAATAAGCACAGGCGATAATACAAAAATCTGAATTAGCAGCCTATAAGAATCCCAGCCGTGCACGGAAACAGTCACCAAGATTAATGTAGGCTTGCTGTTTGGGTTTCTATGGAATGGATCCACCATGCCAAATCGGAAGTTGTGGTTTACCCGAAGGAGGAGTTCACCAGACTAACGAAGATCTAATACTGCTGGTTCAAAAATATTCTTTGAATAATACAATAGCAGAAGAACGAGTTCGAAGACTTTCTTGATGAACAGACAAATTAACCTGCCTTTGACTTTGTGTGAAATCATAGCATTAAATAAAGGACGAAATTTCTGCGCGTATAACTTTTTCTTTTAAAATAAAAGTGAACCTTCCGAATCACCCTCTTGTTCTCTGAGACATATTTTTTTCTATTCAGTTATTTCCACAGATCTCCCAATATTTCACAAATAATTTATGTTTTTTTACAATTCTCACACAATTTCTATCACATGTAAGATGAGAATAAACCGTCGTGTATATAGAAAATGTGTTCGCATTATGTTTGAAAAAGAAAACCGTTAAACACGTATTACAAAAGAGAGAAAGAATCAGCACGCGTTCGTGACATAAAAATCTCACTTTTTCATTCGGTTAAATACAGACGAATAGTGTTCCATTTAGGCGATCGTATATCGTATGCATGTTGTCAGCAAAAGGAAAAAACCTACATTGTTTGTGTCATTATGTTACATATATAGGTTTCTAACAACTTAGAAAAAACCCATGCTCACTATCTGGAAATTTCCCAACCACGATCATATATAACCCGACGTCGTTTACGTTCATATAGATTTTAAAACTAAGCCACCTATTCATTCTACTTCAATGGTAAGTGTCCTTGTCAATATTTTCTTCAGTTGAACACGTTGATCTTCAGTGTTTATAACCATATCATGGCTACACCCAAATGATTGCAAACCATTGTTTCGAATGTTTTTTTTCAATGCTATCAAGCCCGTTTGGTTTACTCCTCTAGGTTTCCTTCATCTTTTAATGCTTAAATATTCATAGTTTTGTCGTATTTACGCACAATCGTAGTGCAATTTCATCGCATAGGAAGTGTTTCTCACTTCTTAGAAATTTCTTTAAACATCTCATATATGCCTTATCGATTTATGGATTTTTCCAAGTATAGTTTGTGCATGGTATATATAATGGCTGCGTTTCATATTTTGTTGTTTCTCATTTACCATTCTTTTCTTATTAGAGGAATTAATCGTAATAAACGGATCTAGGCAAAATTCAAGGAAACACAAACGGATTGCCCAGAGATTCCCGTTAACTTTTGAAAGTCAGAAACCGTTAGGTAAGATTCTAGTAGAATGCAAATGAGCTACGGTTGGAATACAGTGTAATCAAAAGAGTTCGATGGGTTCATTTTGGACTGACTAGTTGAAATAACATAGTTATTCGATCATGATATACGATGGTAAGAGATGGTCCTCGTAGATTACTTCCACACTAATCAATTGCTATCAACGGTTGACTTTTCACTAAGCTATTTTTTGCAGCTGTTGGTGTTCGCCCATAGCAGTCGATAGTCATCAATTCATGAAACTGGCTCTTAATTTTGCACGCAGTTTTCCCTCTTTAGCCTGACTTCTCTCGTATAAACTGAAATGGCGTGGAGCCTATTTTGTATCAACCAATAATTATAGACTTGTGTTTATAATACTTCATATTTATAGAGTCTTTAATTGCTGTTGGTATTTTACTTTTAGATGACTACTACAGACAGAGCAAAAAGAGATTTAGACGACTTTCTTAGAACTAACGAAGGACAAGAAGTGAGTAACACTGGTTTCGCCATAAACGAGAGCAATATCATCAATGTTCTCGTTGTTGGGCGATCACAAACAGGAAAAACAACGTTGATAAAATCATTGATAAATACTATCCATGCTTCTTATGTCACTGGTTTTTCCGATACACGCAACGTTACGCATCATCCGATAATTGTCCGAGATAAAATAACCGATCGATACTATCAAATCAATATGATTGATACGATTGGACTTGATGAACGTTCGCAAGATCCAAACAATAATCGTTCAAATGAAGAAATATTGACATTAGCAGCTAAATTTATTGCAAAAGAAATAACTACATTGAATGCAGTCATTTTTGTTTCTAAAGTGGGTGAATTACACCAACATGATATCTCAACATTTAAATTATTGATCAACTTCCTTGGTCCATCGTTCGAAGCAAATGCAATGATGGTAGTAACTCACTGTGATGGTTTAACAAAAGAACGATTCAATGTCTTAGCTGATGGAATTCGAACGCATTCGCTGAGCAAAGAAATCAGTGATTACTGTACGTTGGGTATTCTTCCGCATGGTACGCTAAATTTCGATCAATTAGAAACATTTACGGGCGAAGAGGAAATGGAGATGAGAAAATATATCATAAAGAAGAAATTACAGATGATTACGCCAATGCGAAAGGATATCCTTCAGTTATTGATTGCACAACATGGAAAGCAACAGCCTGTCCAGCAGTTACAGGAGATAGTAGAAATGGCCAATAAGGAACGAATGCGATTTCTTGAAGACGAAATTAAGAAACGGAACCAAGGCAAATGTATCATTTCATAATTGCCCGTGGGGCTGAAACTATCTTGATAACATCATCGATATCTAGCTGAATAACAATTCTCCTGTAACATTTACTTTTCCAGCACAGTTGAAATCGATACGAAACGCCATTATCATCCTTTGAAACGTTTTTGTTTCATCCATAAAACAATGCCTCCTTCCATTTGCCTGCGCATTATTTTCTTTGTTTGTGTCTACTTTTGTTTTGCCATTCAATGAAATACAATTATTGAACCTTTTTCTCGTATTCTAGATATATCAGTACACATTTCGTCGTGATGTCATTTGATGGTGGCAGAATTCTTGAAGAAGCTGGTGCTAGTACGTTCGGTCAAGATGCAATAAGCTCTATAACAGACCAAATATTAATTCCACTCAAACTAAACAATACCGATGTTCAAGCTAGCGAAGGTAAACTAATCTTAGCACAATATGTAACCCAGATCGAACCCATTTCGATAATAGCGACGGAGATAAAAACAGTAGAAAAAGCGATAACAGCGAAAATAAAAGAGGCTAACACCTTGTTTATAGGTTAGAAGAATGACGGCACAAACAAAGAAATAAGCGATTGAATAAACATAAGGATCAGTCGTTCTACCTCTTTAGGGAATCAAGAATCGATTAAGATCAATCCAACAATTGCTGAACAAGACAGACGGCCTGATCGAGGAACAGACCCTTTCATGCCTCATAGCTTATATACCTCGAGTCAATTCTCAGGCACACGCCCACATATGGCTTCTATCCAGCAGTTTATTCCATCCAGTGTCCCTAGCCGAATTAATGAAGGAGCAACACCAAAAACAGGTTTGTCTACATCGGTACTTCAACCTGAGACGTGATTTGTCTTTTTTCGAAATATCGAATTAGAAACAATAGTTCTTTTCTTTTAAGGCTTAATAAAACGGTATACCGATGAACACACACCCATTCCATCGCCTGGAAATGATAACTTTGATCATAAACGAAAAAATTTAACAAAACCCATTATAGAATGCAATAAATGGTTCGATGCTACAATCACTGCAGATGTACCGTTGAAAGTCTTATCTGTATGCAGCGATAGTAAAATGATACCATTAAACTCTCCTGACATTCGAATTATCCCTTGTTCAGTTAATGCAAAGTTTGAATTATTTATTTCTATTCAGTTAAAAAAAAAAACAACAGTATGTATTCTACGAATCCAAGCTGAAGAGGAATCGTCTCTGATATGGATATGCACATTTCAAAAAGATACAAGCGGAAAAATATATCATGCAATAGGACCAGAAGAAGTAACTACTTCACAAATGAACACCACGCCAAGCGCAAGCAAGTTCATCGGTTTTGACTATTGATTACATTTTAATGTACGGCTTATTTTAGACTCGTATGTCCATGATCCTTCGGTGATTAATATTCTTTTGATCGGACGCTCGCAAGTCGGTAAATCAACACTGATCGAGGCCTTGCGTGATCCTAATTTTAGTGCAATGCGGACTGGGATTTCTCAGACACGCGAACCATCCTATAAACAATTGACAATAACTTCTGAAGACGGAAAAGACTATACATTGAATATTATTGATACCCCAGGTCTCCAAGAGGTTCGACAGGATCCAGATGAGACACGAACCGATGAACAACTTCTTACACTTTTCCGAAATGTTTTCTCAAGCGGTAAAATTCGGGGTCTGAATGTTATCGCTTTTGTTAGTGTTATTGGCAGAACGCATCAAAATGATATAGAAACGTTCAAATCATTGATTGATTTCTTTGGTGAACGTTTCAAAGCGATTTCAACTCTTATTCTTACCCATTGTGATAAAGTATCGCTCGATAGACTTCAAATTTTGATTAAAGATATTGAAGCTCATCCTAAATGCTCTGATATCGTAAACTATTGTACTTTGGGAATCTATCGTCATGGCACGCTTGATATTGATGACTTGGAAACATATGACGAAGAAATGCAAGAGCGCATTAGGAAGTCAACACTAGAACGTCTGGAACCAATGCGTACCGAACTGACAAAATTCTTTTTGTCACGATCGAATAACTATGTAAAAATCACAGAAAGTGACTTTGAGCGATTCAAAAAGCTGACAAAGCATAAAAAAGTATCAAATGAAATGAACGTTCATGGAAGTTCAAGTAACCAACAATTTGTGATGAAAGGTAAATTTCCTTTTGAAATGAACTGTGTATTACTTTGACTAACGAAGATTCATTAATAAATACTCTACTCTATATAGGCTAATAGGAATTCTATTGATGATGGTATTTTGGATGTTTATTTAAAACGTTCTACAAGTGATGATATGAGTAGAAAGCATCCAGGTATGGTGACGACATCACTTACACTGAGAGTTCTCATATACATGCACACATTTCCGTACGTACGCTTGAAGAATAGCCACAATATGTATTCAAACAGTGTCCTTCAGAAGATTACTTTTGGTTTTTCTTCAAATTTCTTCATGTAAGTCGACGGAGGCAAAACAAAAATGAAAAATGTACACGCAACAGGAACAGTAGCCAAGAAGCAAGTGATTGCTGCAATGTAGAATTGCCAACCTGATATAATACATTTCAGAATGAAAATAATCAATAATATAGTCCAGTACGTATCTTTACTATTTTTCTTGGAACCAGAGAATTGAATCAAGAGAGCAATTGCCGAAATGAAATTGAATAAAAACGGTATAATATTGTTCAAAAGATTGAAAATGATCTCGTACGTTTTTAACCATGCATAGCGACGGCGAATCACACACCATAGCCGTGTATCAGATCACGTATCAGAAATTAACGTTCGATTAAAAATCTGGTTGATCGATGTTGAAAGGAGAACAACGGAAAGAATCGGTATGACTTATTTCGCAGTTTTAGTACTTCTCTTCTTATCAAAACAGATTCCTTTCATGACATTGACCGTCCGTTCACATGCAATACATTCTACTGTAAACGATACTAATTTGACTGATCAATAAATAAATGAAACGAACAACGAAAAGTCATAAAGTAATTTGACTTATCAAAGATAAGAGAAATAAATCATGTCCACAGCCGTACTAACGTATTTCCCAAGACGAAAATGTTAATGCTGAACATAGATTTGAAATGGGACCGACGATCAATATAACGATAACAAGAACGAAGAATATTTTCACAGAAATAGGTTGACCTAGAAATGAAACATCACTTCAAATCTCTCCATCGATAATCGAATCCAATGTTAACGAATCAGAAGTCATTGTAATTTGACAAAATTCTCCATGAAAACATTCCGGACAGACACAACTAAACATCGGTCGACCGAATCGTCTACTCTGTAGACATCGACCACCGTTCCCACAATAAACAGTCGGCATCGAGCAATTATTTATACCATGATTAAAACCTGAACAATCCAACACACCTTGTTTGTCGACGAAGCACATATAGTACTCATCATGAAAACATTTGACATGCTGAAAATATTTGTGATAAAGTTTCACACGTCGTAGCCATGTGTAACGATAGAGAGGGGAGGTAATCGGTGTGAAGCTAGCACGAACAAACGATATGTTAGCTAAAAACGTTTTTACTAAATATGTCCCATCCATGAAAAATACACCATTCGACTCAGAATTTAATTCTGCATCGAATGATGGTACTTTTATCCGCCGAACAAACTTTGGAAAAATTTCTATCTATATCTTTGTTCGTTTCCTTTAGGTCTATTCATAAATCAGATAGAATTTTTCCAAAGATTGTTCGGCGGATAAAAGTACCATCATTCGATGCAGAATTAAATTCTGAGTCGAATGGTGTATTTTTCATGGATGGGACATATTTAGTAAAAACGTTTTTAGCTAACATATCGTTTGTTCGTGCTAGCTTCACACNAATGCGATTGATCTTCATCGTCTTCGTTATTCCATTTTAATTTATATTGAGACTCGTTTAAATTGAATTCCAAAATATAATTCCTATATTTATTATGAAAATAATCAAATTTTAAGTATCGAAAAGTATCCAATGAAACCCGTCTAAATACGGATTTTACCGTCGAATGTCTAAAAATTGGTCTGATATGAATTATTCGGATCATCATCGAGATCAATGTTAATCTCTTGAGGACGAAAGACGCATATGTGCGTGTATAACTTTGGATCTATTCCTACCTGATCTATGCATACCTTTTATTTTGATATTATGGTGTAGGCCAGTACACAAACAATTTATATATTTCACTGCCATCCATAATGTGATAGCAGTCATCATTTTTTCCTTGAACGTACATCTAACACTCCTATTTTCTTTCCTGGCGTCATTTATTGTTTTCGTCATAGTAACACCGTCCTCAGAGATAAAAATTGATTTGATTGACGAATAGCGAAAGCTAGAAGTCAGTTACGGACGTGGATTGTTGCCGTATGCACCGCCAGACGCAGGTTAGAACGTTAATTTGATTGATGAACTGTTCTCTGATAAAATGAAAATGTAGTACTCATATTTTGACTTCCTAGAGAAATCTCAAGTTCATTGAGCAATGACGAATTGAATCGACTACTTGTCGGCGAAACGGAAGAACTACTCATCGAGATCATGCATTGTTCGATTATAACACCTTAGTTGATAACATCGAATGATCATTGATGAAATGGATTGACTCGTTCCAAACAGTGCTCAGCAATCGAAAGTTGATAGTATCAGTATTATGCTTTTGCACATTGAAGGAATGAAAGATATTCCAAATTTGATTATGCTCGGTGCAACTAATCGTCGAAATATTATGGATGTAGCATTTTTACATCGTATACAAGGAAAATGTTTTGTAGGTCGACCATCGCCTAAAATTCGCGAAAAGATGCTTCTACCATTACTACTTCAAGATTCACGTGTATTCAGCAGTCAACACATTGACTTTCTTGTTCGAGGAACTACAAATTTCAGTGGCGCTGCCGTAGCAAGTCTTCGATCGGATACTGTTGTCACTACCAAACAAAGTCAACATTCAGACCAATGGCTGAGCATAGTCTTCTCGCATTAGCCGGTGGCATTGCACGTGAGTATAGCTGTCGGTTTAGTGCAGAAATATTCTCTAGTATTTTTCGACATTTTATAACTGCAAACTCCATCGACAATTTAAAAGAGTATTCTCTTCAATTAGACCGACATGTACCATCTGGTCGGGTTCTTGTTGACTTAACTGATCGGAAATGCATCATTGAATTGGCCAATGATAGCGTATCACCTGATTTACCTTTGTAGTAGCAAGAAAGATCAACTTTAATATTACTTTCTCGTTTCATTTATAGTTGTTCAAGTTGTAG
Source organism: Adineta ricciae (assembly GCA_905250025.1). Classification (NCBI taxonomy): domain Eukaryota; kingdom Metazoa; phylum Rotifera; class Eurotatoria; order Adinetida; family Adinetidae; genus Adineta; species Adineta ricciae. Next base: position 139,667 of record CAJNOJ010000186.1, read on the forward strand.
TGTTGATACAATTCAAATAATTGATTTAAATTCTCTAACAAAAAAACAATGCATTTTTTCAGGACAGTCAAATCTTTGAACTATTAGCTACATTATTCATCGGTAAGTATATGATCTTGTACAAAACAATGACATTGTCAGTTCATTTTAGAATGCGAAGAATACTATGGATCAATGTTGATCTTTGATAATGATTCATTAATAATGTTTGATGCAACCCATTCGGCAATGTTGAAATCAGCATGCATTTCAAATGCATCTATGTTAATTCACTCGTGAAAAGTGTAAAACTGCTGTTGTTGAATAGAAAAAAGACATAAATAACGTAAGCGAATATTATCAAGAAAATATATTGCCATTTTTTTCATAAACTGATTTCTCTCTTAATCAGGAACTTTCTATCAACTGAGAGCAAAATGGATAGTGATGATAGTAAAAAGTCCTTTTCTGCCTATCCGACTCACTGGTGATATTGATCTAAAGTCATAACAGACGCAGAAATACAAGCAAAGAATGGCTCGGTGAGGGAATGTCAACAAAATTATATACCATCAAAGACTGCTCCTGGCTATTGTTATTATCATGATACGCATGTGTATTATGTTGAGAAGAAACAGAAATTAACTCGCGAATAAGCACAGACGATAATAGAAAAAGCTGAATTAGCAGCGTATAAGAATCCCAGCCGTGCACGGGTACAGTCACCAAGATTAATATAGGCTTGCTGTTTGGGTTTCTATGGAGTAGATTCACCATGTCAAATCGGAAGTTGTAGTTTAACTGAAGGAGGAGTTCACCAGACTAACGAAGATCCAATGCTGCTGGTTCAAAAATATTCTTTGAATAATACAATAGCAGAAGAACGAGTTCGAAGATTTCTTGATGAACAGACAAATTAATCTGCCTTTGACTTTGTGTGAAATCATAGCATTAAATAAAGGACGAAATTTCTGCGCGTATAACTTTTTCTTTCAAAATAAAAGTGAACCTTCCGAATCACCCTCTTGTTCTCTGAGACATATTTTTTTCTATTCAGTTATTTCCACAGATCTCCCAATATTTCACAAATAATTTATGTTTTTNGGACAAGAAGTGAGTAACACTGGTTTCGCCATAAACGAGGGCAATATCATCAATGTTCTCGTTGTTGGACGATCACAAACAGGAAAAACAACGTTGATAAAATCATTGATAAATACTATCCATGCTTCTTATGTCACTGGTTTTTCCGATACACGCAACGTTACGCATCATCCAATAATTGTCCGAGATAAAATAACCGATCGATACTATCAAATCAATATGATTGATACGATTGGACTTGATGAACATTCGCAAGATCCAAACAATAATCGTTCAAATGAAGAAATATTAACACTAGCAGCTAAATTTATTGCAAAAGAAATAACTACATTGAATGCAGTCATTTTTGTTTCTAAAGTGGGTGAATTACACCAGCATGATATCTCAACGTTTAAATTGTTGATTAACTTCCTTGGTCCATCGTTCAAAGCAAATGCAATGATGGTAGTAACTCACTGTGATGGTGTAACAAAAGAACGGTTCAATGTCTTAGCTGATGGAATCCGAACACATTCGCTGAGCAAAGAAATCAGTGATTACTGTACATTGGGTATTCTTCCACATGGTACGCTAAATTTCGATCAATTAGAAACATTTACGGGCGAAGAGGAAGCGGAGATGAGAAAATATATCATAAAGAAGAAATTACAGATGATTACGCCAATGCGAAAGGATATCCTTCAGTTATTGATTGCACAACATGGAAAACAACAGCCTGCCCAGCAGCTACAAGAGATAGTAGAAATGGCCAATAAGGAACGAATGCGATTTCTTGAAGACGAAATTAAGAAACGGAACCAAGGCAAATGTTTCATTTCATAATTGCCCGTGGGGCTGAAACTATCTTGATAACATCATCGATATGTAGCTGAATAACAATTCTCTTGTAACATTTACTTTTCCAGCACAGTTGAAATCGATACGAAACGCCATTATCATCCTTTGAAACGTTTTTGTTTCATCCATAAAACGATGTCTCCTTCCATTTGCCTGCGCATTATTTTCTTTATTTGTATCTACTTTTGTTTTGCCATTCAATGAAATACAATTATTGAACCTTTTTCTCGTATTCTAGATATATCAGTACACAGTTCGTCGTAATGCCATTTCATGTTGGCAGAATTCTTGAAGAAGCTGGTGCTAGTACGTTCGGCCAAGATGCAATAAACTCTACAACAGACCAAACATTAATTCCACTCAAACCAAACAATACCGATTATCAAGCTAGCGAAGGTAAACTAATCTTAGCACAATATGTAACCCAGATCGAACCCATTTCGATAATAGCGACGGAGATAAAAACAGTAGAAAATGCGATAACAGCGAAAATAAAAGAGGCTAACACCTTGTTTATAGGTTAGAAGAATGACGACACAAACAAAGAAATAAGCGATTGAATAAACATAAGGATCAGTTGTTCTACCTCTTTAGGGAATCAAGAATCGATTAAGATCAATCCAGCAATTGCTGAACAAGACAGACGGCCTGATCGAGGAACAGACCCTTTCATGTCTCATAGCTCACAAGCCTCGATTCAATTCTTAGGTACACGCCCATATATGGCTTCTATCCAGCAGTTTATTCCGTCCAGTGTCCCTAGCCGAATTAATGAAGGAGCAACACCAAAAACAGGTTCGTCTACGTCGGTACTTGAACCTGAGACGTGATTTGTCTTTTTTGAAATATCGAATTAAAAACAATAGTTCTTTTCTTTTAAGGCTTAACAGACCAATCTATCGGTGAACATACACCCATTCCATCGCTTGGAAATGATAGCTCTGTTCGTAAACAAAGAATTTTAAGAGAACCCATTATAGAATGCAATAAATGGTTTGCTGTTACAATCACTGCAGACGTACGGTTGAAAGTCTTATCTGTATGCGGCGATAGTAAAACGATACCATTAAACTCTCCTGACATTCGGATTATCCCTAGTTCAGTTAATACAAAGTTTGACTTATTTATTTCTATTGAGAAGAGAAAAAAAACAAAAGCATATATTCTACGAATCCAAGCTGAGGAAGAACCGTTTCTGATATGGATATGCACATTTCAAAACGATACAAGTGGAAATATATCTTATTCAATAGGACCAGAAAAAGTAGCTACTTCACAAATGAACACCACGCCAAGTGCAAGCAAGTTCATCGGTTTTGACTATTGATTATATTTTAATGTACGACTTATTTTAGACTCATATGTCCATGATCCTTTGGTGATTAATATTCTTTTGATCGGACGCTCGCAAGTCGGTAAATCAACACTGATCGAGGCTCTGCGTGATCCTAATTTTAGTGCAATGCGGACTGGGATTTCTCAGACACGCGAACCATCCTATAAACAATTGACGATGACTTCTGAAGACGGAAAAGATTATACATTGAATATTATTGATACCCCAGGTCTCCAAGAGGTTCGACAGGATCCAGACGAGACACGAACCGATGAACAACTCCTTACACTTTTTCGAAATGTTTTCTCAAGCGGTAAAATTCGCGATCTTAATGTTATCGCTTTTGTTAGTGTTATTGGCAGAACGCATCAAAATGATATAGAAACGTTCAAATCATTGATTGATTTCTTTGGTGAACGTTTCAAAGCGATTTCAACTCTTATTCTTACCCATTGTGATAAAGTATCGCTCGATAGACTTCAACTCT
>CAJNOJ010000186.1:143473-188629 GCA_905250025.1 Adineta ricciae
ACGAACCGATGAACAACTCCTTACACTTTTTCGAATGTTTTCTCAAGCGGTAAAATTCGCGATCTTAATGTTATCGCTTTTGTTAGTGTTATTGGCAGAACGCATCAAAATGATATAGAAACGTTCAAATCATTGATTGATTTCTTTGGTGAACGTTTCAAAGCGATTTCAACTCTTATTCTTACCCATTGTGATAAAGTATCGCTCGATAGACTTCAACTCTTGATTAAAGATATCGAAGCTCATCCTAAATGCTCTGATATCGTAAACTATTGTAGTTTGGGAATCTATCGTCATGGCACGCTTGATATTGATGACTTGGAAACATATGACGAAGAAATGCAAGAGCGCATTAGGAAATCAACACTAGAACGTCTGAAACCAATGCGTACCGAATTGACAAAATTCTTTTTGTCACGATCGAATAACTATGTAGAAATCACAGCAAGTGATTTTGAGCGATTCGAAAAGCTGACAAAACATAAAAAAGTATCAAATGAAATGAACGTTCATGGAAGTTCAAGTACCAAACAATATGTGGTGAAAGGTAAATTTCCTTTTGAAACGATCTGTGTATTACTTTGACTAACGAAGATTCATTAATAAATACTCTACTCTATATAGACTAATAGGAATTCTATTGATGATGGTATTTTGGATGTTTATTTAAAACGTTCGATAAATGATGATATGAACAGAAAGCATCCAGGTATGGTGACGACATTTTACACTGAGAGTTCTCACAAACATGCACATATTTCCGTACGTACGCTTGAAGAATAGCCGCAATATGTATTCAAACAGTGTTCTTCAGAAAATTGCTTTTGGTTTTTCTTCAAATTTCTTCATGTAAGTCGACGAAGGCAAAACAAAAATGAAAAATATACACGCAACAGGAACAATAGCCTAGAAGCAAGTGGTTGCTGCAATGTAAAATTGCCAACCTGATCTAATACATCTCAGAATGAAAATAATCAATGATATAGTCCAGTACGTATCTTTACTAAGATTTTTCTTGGAACGAGAGAATTGAACCAAGAGAACAATTGCCGAAATGGAATTGAATAAAAACGCTATAATATTGTTCAAAAGATTGAAAATGATTTCGTATGTTTTTAACCATGCATAGCGATGGCGAATCACACACCATAGCCGTATATCAGATCACGGATCAGAAATTAACGTTCGATTAAAAAGCTGATGGATCGATGTTGAAATGAGAACAACGGAAAGAATCGGTATGACTTATTTCGCAGCTTTAGTGCTTCTCTTCTTATCAAAACAGATTCCTTTCACGACATTGACCGTCCGTTCACATGCAATACATTCTACTGTAAACGATACTAATTTGACTGATCAATAAATAAATGAAACGAACAACGAAAAAACAAAGTAATTTGACTTATCAAAAATAAGAGAAATAAATCATATCCACAGCCGTACTGACGTATTTCCCCAGACGAAAATGTTAGTGCTAAACATAGATTTGAAATGAGACCAACGATCAATGTAACGATAACAAGAACGAAGAATATTCTCACGGAAATAGGTTGGCCTAGAAGTGAAACATCACTTCGAATCTCTCCACCGATAATCGAATCCAATGTTAACGAATCAGAAGTCATTGTAATTTGACAAAATTCTCCATGAAAACATTCCGGACAGACACAACTAAACATCGGTCGACCAAATCGTCTACTCTGTAGACATTGACCACCGTTCTCACAATAAACAGTCGGCATCGAGCAATTATTCATACCATGATTAAAACCTGAATAATCCAACACACCTTGTTTGTCGACGAAGCACATATAGTACTCATCATGAAAGCATTTGACATGCTGAAAATATTTATGATAAAGTTTCGCACGTCGTAGCCATGTGTAACGATAAAGAGGGGAGAGGTAATCGGTGTGAAGCTAGCACGAACAAACGATATGTTAGCTAAAAACGTTTTTACTAAATATGTCCCGTCCATGAAAACTACACCATTCGACTCAGAATTTAATTCTGCATCGAATGATGGTACTTTTATCCGCCGAACAAACTTTGGAAAAATGTTTATCTATATCTTTGTTCGTTTCCTTCAGGTCTATTTATAATCCAGATAGAATTTTTCCAAAGCTTGTTCCGTGAGTAAAAGTACCATCATTCGATGCAGAATTAAATTCTGAGTCGAATGGTGTATTTTTCATGGACGGGACATATTTAGTAAAAAAGTTTTTAGCTAACATATCGTTTGTTCATGCTAGCTCCGTTGTGCTAGCTTCACACCAATTACAAACGAGTAGTTTCGATAGGATATTCCTCTGTGGCTGGGCGTAAGCAATACGGAACCAACTGACGAGCACGTTTTTCATTGGTAAATAAATGTCGACAGATACAAAAATGTCGATAGATGCAACTATGACTTCCATCGCTATTTGTTACTAACGAGTGATACAATCGCACTGGTTCTATAGATACGGATAGATCATTGTAGGTTAGGATGATTATTAATAGAGATAGTAAACGCATCCACATAGTTTTTTTTCTAACAAATAAATGGTATATATTTGATTGTTGCGTTCTCTATGTGAAACATTTTCTTATAGAATTTCAGATACTTTATCCATCATATTTAGCAAACAAGAACTGTCAATATAAATCGACACGAACAACATGTTTACATGCATTGTTCTAAATTCAAAAACTAATAGCATTGAATTTTGGTTACTTCACGCTGTAAAAATACATTTGACTGGAATTTCAGTTATTTCGATCTCCACTGTACATGTACACCCATTTTCATTAGGAAAGATAAATCGCGATGGCAGATCATGCTGTTGTTGAAAATAAAGTGCTCCATTTCTAGCCCAGACGGACAAACATTGAAAAGTACGGTGTTTCTGAGCGTGAAGAAATGCGCTTTTTACACTTGAAGATCTTTTTTCCTAAAAGCAAGCTAATGGAGACATACTTTATTGCAATCAGATAGATTTTTCTGACAAAAAACAAGTTTTTTTCCAGCGTAAAAAGCACACATCTTCACGCTCAAAAACGCCCTATTTTTAATGTTTGTCTATCTGGGAGTTAGCTAAAGATCTAATGAATTCCCAAGAGAATCTGGAACTAATCTACGCACGCTTCGATATATATATATAATTCTGCAGATTGTAAAGAACCGTATTGACATTTGCCAAAGAAAAATCAAAAAGTACACTCAATCACTGAAAATTCATTGTACTTGAAATAATATGTTTAGAAGAAACTACGGCTTCGTTTTACCTCTAAAAATTGTGATTGAAGTTAGAAAAAAGTATTACTTCTAGCGGAAAATACGGCTTCAGACTTTTGTATATAAACTGGAGATCTCGTGCTTCGTATACACGCATTCGTCTAACAATTGTCGACATTCCTATAATCGAGTAAGTGACGTATATATTCAAAATAGCCAAGTTTCGAGCGAGCTTCACAAGTTGCCAATGGATTCTTCTGTGCCGTCAGTGACCAAGACGTCACCTAAGTACGTGTTCTTTATGTTGTGTGCACCCTTTCATGGAAATTGATTTTGCAGACCTAAATTGTCACGGACTATAACTCGAATCGCCATTTGCACCGCTCTAATCTTGACATGTATCATTGTTGCAATCGTGGCATATTTTCTTATTACTCGCCAGAACAATTCCTCATCAGACGGCGTTACAACTAACATTAGTACGAGTACCACCACTTCGCAAAAAGCATCAACTACTAACGAAGGTAACACTACACTGACTCATGTAGTGATAATGACAGATAGATGCCGATCGATTGAATATAGAATGCTTTAATAAATGTTTGTTTTAGTGGCAAATTCGACACTCACTAATCCTATTTCGAATGCAACGTCGACCAGTTAGTATGCCTAAGTTTTCATTTATCTACTTGATATTTATGGTTTAGATACACAGTGTCGAGCGTTACCGTTCAGCAGCTATCAGTCTTACATGACTGGTAGTAAACCTTGGTCGATTAGCATTACCGATCTGAACAATGATGATTACCAAGATATTGTTGTAGTTAACGCATATGATCCAAGCGTGACAATCTATCTCAATTATGGGAATGGAACAATCAGAAATACTTCGTTAATCATTGTTGGAACTTATTCCGTATTCGTTACCGCTGCTGATCTAAATGGAGATAATACAACAGATTTGATCGTGGCACAAGCCTCAGCTAACAGCTTGGGAGTGTTGTTTGGTTTTGGTAATGGAACTTTTAATACACGTTTAAACATTCCTGTTGGTAATTATCCATACGGTGTAAATGCTGCTGATTTCAACAATGACAATCATCTTGACCTAGTTGCTGTCAACGATTACGACAATACTGCTAGCATCTTGTTGGGATTCGGTAATGGAACTTTCCAGAGCTACAATCTTTTACCTACAGGTCTTTATGTAACAGCAGTTGTTACTGCTGATTTCAATAAAGATCAACGTTTAGATTTTGCAGCAACAGATTATTCAAGTAACACTGTAAGTGTATATCTTGGCTATGGCAATGGAAGTTTCCAACAACGTCAACCATATTCAACAGGAAAAAGCCCATGGGGAGTAGCTATAGCAGATTTTAACAATGACAACTACACGGATATTGTTACTGCTAATTATGACGCTTCTACAATGAGTGTATTCTTTGCCAATGGTGATGGTACATTTCGATCGCAAATAGTTTATTCAACTGGGCCATATCCAAGATCAGTAGCAGTTGGAGATTTAAATGACGATACAAATATTGATATTGTCACTGGTAGTGGCTCTGGCAATTACCTGAGCGTCTTTCTAAACAATGGGGACGGTACATTTGCAAAACCAATGAGCTTAACAACTGACGCACAAGTATCAGCAGTAGCGATTGGAGATTTGAACGGGGATAATCGTTTGGATATCGTCACTACTAGTGTATCGACCAAAACTCTAAATATATTTTTAAACTCATGCTGAATCTTCGCTTTACTTTAGTTTAGTTTCAAATAAAAGCTTTCAAAAATCACCACAATGTAAAGGACACACCGTAGAAAATCTGATGTTCAAATCAAATCAATAGTAATAAAAATACAGTAGTACATCAAATATCAGAGTAAAAACTGCCAGCATGCGACACAAGCGAAAGTCTGCTTATAAAAAAGTAAGGTATACCTAACAGCTGCTAACTGTTTCACGCGTAAGATACTGTGCAGTCGGGATTGTCTATATCGAATTATGAATTAGAAGTCGCGTTAACAAGGATACCACGATGACGGTCTAGATAATTCGATGCACTCCAAGATATGAGTACTTGAGAAACAGTTAGACGAGACTTTAATCTGAAGCGTTTATCTATATTCCACCTCATCACGAGAAATAAGGAACCATAGAATAACTGCATTAACCTTCTGCTGTATTTTATACACAAAATGAATATAAATAAACGACCACTCTATAGAATAGTTCGACATTCTTAAAATCATAGCAGTTGCACGAGAAGTATAGAAAACGATTGTGTTTCGTTAAAATAATTGTATTTAACCTACTTCAAATCATGGAAAAGAGAAATATGAAAGGTTAATGAAAACTGCTAGACGATAAAAATAACAAACTGAACGTGTTGTTTCAAACATGGATAGATTATATCAGTAAAAAGAACAGAATATGATCTACAAATTCCATAAGAATTAACGTCGATACTTATTCTGTCTTGAATCATGATTCTCAATCGTGGAGAATGTAATTGACAAATATTTTCTGACGTTATATGAATATCGACGAAGAAACAAGAAAACTACCTTTCAACCAAGATTTTAATCCAATAGGAAAGGGTGTATTTAATCAATAAAAATGGTATATAAATAAACACAGAACAAACTTCGTCGATTTTTTTATCCGTTAGTGATTTAGTTCATTGCAACGACCTAAGCGAATTTTCTTGTGAGGAAAAGATGACCAAAGGTCTCTTTTTAAATACGCGCAATGTTTGCCCAAAGTTGAAAACAAAAATAACGAGTTTTCATTTTGCTCATAAATACGTGTTTGCTTCTAAAGTACTGAAATTAGATTCGTGATTGAAGATAGTTCCAACGTCAACAACGAATTTATTATTTGTTCGAAAAGTTTTCAATTCAGTATGAACAAAAAAAGAAATATACTATACTGTAAAAGAAAAATAATTTCTCTTTCTCAAACGAATAAAAGTGTAAATAGTAGAGAAGACGAAGAATGCCATAGGCATTTTATTTATTTTATTTGTCATCATTTTTAATAAGACTGTCCAATCACTTGAAATGTAACATTACTTCCCTTTTCTGCACAATTGCGTTGTTCGATTCTTGAAATTGCAGTATAAAATCGCACACCCATTTTCGCTTCGTGTTCTCATTAGACATAAGATGTCGCGTGATTCAGATTTCAAAGCAAACAACAGCTCGTCCATTCCCTCTCCTCCTGCCGAATGCAAAGTCTTAACTATCGTTAATCGTGTTCTTGATGCTGATGGTACAATCTTAAGTGTTGAATACGGAGAAGTTAGTTGTGAAGCATTGGCTCGAGATAAATTCAATTTTGCTTTCAAAAATTATTTCAATCGAAGCAAAACAAATTAATATTGGAAACTATTGTAATAATCTTGATTTTCTTTTCCTGTATATAGTCAAGCGTACCACCGATGATTTGCAAATAAAAAGAGAAAACATTTTCTATAGATCAAATTCGATATCATACGTCGAAAAACATACAGTCCGTTCGATTCTGCCTAGAACGAATTCCTTTTCTTTCTCTGATTCACTATCAAAATATATCTTCTACATTGTTGTTTCTTCATCGTCATACTGTTGCCTTATCCATCTCAGATAAAGAATCCTAAAACAACTACGAGAATATGTGTCATTAGAATATCTTTTTTTTCCTTCAAACACCTTCAACACATAAAAATGAACGAATCTTTTGGATACCCATATCCAACTTACATTCCAAGTAAAACTACAAACGGTTGTGTTGCTGGTGTAGTCAGTATATCTTTGATCGCCTGGTTTATTCAATCATGTCAAACACGTTTTCAACCAACTCGTATATCTGTTCTCTTACTTGTTTCACATATGACCATTTTCATTGAACTTATTGTTCGTGCAACGGTGCCTGCAGAAAAACAGAACTCGCGAACGGTTTTCGCTATTACCAATATGCTTTTTGCCATTGGTCAACGTATGATTATCGTTGGAAATTTTGCATTTGTTATGGAAATTCATCATAAAAAGTCACGTTTCATTCTTCTCAGTGCTATGCTGTGCGTTATCACATCGGGTGTGCTCATGGTACCAGCAAATATGTTAGCCTTCAAACCAGAAAACATCAGTACAAGTTACCTTTTCCGTGAATTGTCGGCTTCGGTTTTACTCATTGGCACAGTCGTTTTCTATCCTGTTTGGTACTGGAGCCGAACAATCCATGACATGAACAGCAAAGCACTTGTTCTTATGTGTGTTTCAAGTATTATGTGTTTGACTGTTGGAATATTTAATCTTCTTCAATCGTTACAAGAATTCTACACGACAATTAACCATCATGAAGGATGGTTCTTCGGCTTTCAAATGGTGCCTATTATATTTGCACATTTTACCTGGTCAGCTTGTCATCCAAAACGAAGTTTAACTACAAATTCTGGATATGAAAAAGAAACACAACGTGAAGGACTCGCGATAGGTGAACATTTTCCAGAGAATACGATCTAGTGCGAAGAAGAGCAAGATATAGGACTTTATTTTTTGATGTTAATATCATTCAATTAAAATACATGTATTAGGTCTGTTTGAGAATTAAATACATTCTGCTAGTAGAACAGCCAATTTATTATTTTGTCTATTGAGTATCGCTATGTCATCTAGACCATCTTCATTGAGATCGGAGATGATTATCGATTTTAATGTTTGACCTTGTGATGAAAGGGACTTCACTGAACCAAATGTTCCATTACCAGTCCCGTAGTAGATTGTTATATTACCACCTTGATTACTAACAGCTAGATCAACGATCGAATCTGCATTTAAATCATGTATAGCAATGTCAATTGGATTTACTATGGATGTTGTATACGTATACATTGCATTGAACGCACCCGAGCCATCGTTAATGAAAACGTTGATTGAATTCGAATAAAAATTACCCACAACAACATCGAGTACTGCATCTCCATTGAAATCTCCTGCACGAACGAGATATGGAGTTGATCCAGTCGAATAAATAGACATATTACTTTGGAATGTTCCGTTACCCAAGCCAAATAGGATGTACAGCCGATTGTTGCCACGACTAGCTACAGCTAAATCCATCTTTCCATCATAATTGAAATCACCGCTGGCAACTGATGACGGTAATACCAGAGTTGTCATCGATAATCCAGGAAATTGAAATGTTCCGTTACCGTTGTTCAAAAACACAGTAATCTTGTCACTACCTGTATTTGTCACGACTAGATCAGATTTCGTATCATTGTTCAGATCGACATTGATGATTGAAGATGGTAAACTTCCACCGCTTAAAAAAGTTGTAGGCGACGAAAACAATGAGCTGTTGCCATATCCAAAGAGAATAGAAATAGTATTAGATCCTTCGTTGCAATTCGCTAAGTCGATATTTCCATCACTGTTAAAATCACCAGCAGTCAACCAGTAAGGATTACTACCGTTTGTAGGAAAAGTCAATACATTTGCATCGAACGATCCATCACCTAAGCCTACGAAAACTGACACACTTTGCGCGTCTGTGTTGGTCACCGCCAAATCGATATGGCCATCTTGATTGAAGTCGGAAAACACCATTGCTGTAGGACCTGCGTTAGTAACGAACAGAGATGGCGGTTGCTGAAAATCATATGTAGTGCATGCTAAAACAGCACACAGATATACGTCGTAAGAAGCAATGGTAGTAGTCATTTTACTTACAACTCAATGTGTCATTATCCAGAGAAATCACATTTGTACTTTGGTTTGATGACATTCTTCGGAGCCAGGTTTGTTTTACGGATGCAGAAAAAAGTGAGCAAGTGTTATTATATCCGTAGTAGGTAACCGTACGGCATTGAGATGTACTCAAGCACTGACAAAGGCATTCATACTGCGAAGTGATGTTAAACAATGCATTTAACACGACAGTTGTATTCGATGGTACCAATCGAGCATCTTTTATAATGATAATTTTTGTTGCTGATATAGATACACAGCAAGCAAGAAGAAAAAGGACTACTGGTTGCCAAAACATTCTCACTCTTAATCAGAACTCTCAAGTTATGTTCCTGAAAAAACTGCAAAAGGCACACTAAGAAGAAATAATTTCCGTATCTGTAATGGAATAATAAAAAATTTAACAAACCAAGAGAAAGACACGGAACACAATCAAGAGCCTACTATTTGTTCTTGTCGATTTTACTCAAATAAGAAAAAAAAAGTACTGACTCGATCGATCGCATTCAGAGCACATCCCTTGTTGATATAGTCTTCAGACTTGCTGTTTGACAACTAACGTGCAAGAAAAGTGCATCATCGACTATTTTTATGAACATAATAATAGTGTTGAATTGTTCTAGTTAATCGTTTCAGACTAATAAAAGTCCTTGAGCAACTTTTATGTTTTGATTTTAAAGAGGAAATTACAGACTCTTCAAATATTACTATCTTCCAGAGAAACCACGCCAGACATTGATTACATTTTATTCAAGACTGATATATACTTAAGAAAAAGAGAAGAATAGATATAGATACATTATTCTGAGATTTTTTTCGCCGATTGTTGAATCTCTCGTTTGAATAGTTCACAAAGAATGTCACCATGGCATGGTTTCGGTTTACACCAACAACCTAATCGTTTTCCCTCGAGCTCATGAAGATCATTGAGAAGATTATTTTCATTCGATTCGATATGTTTTCTAAATTTTTCTAATGCACCATCTCGCCCATATTGTTTGACAGAAAATGGATTGTGCCATTTACTTTGCGGAAGATTCCAGCCTCCCATGTTACAAGCACGTGCAATATAGACATCGCAATCTTGCACAACTTTGCCTTTCGCACGACGTAAATGAACAACAGTTGGTGGAACGGGAAGTACTGGTTGAGTTTCGTCAGTTGGCTTATCTAGTTTGATGAATTTCGAGCGAATATCGGTTTGACTATATTCAGTTTGTTTACGTTTGTTGCCGTTCGTTGACGCCATGTTACACAGAAATGAAGAAAAGAGGGAGAGAGAGAGCGTATGATGAGTCATATTTTGTAATTTCATAAGATGACGACATGTTATGCTATTCTTTTTTCTAAACATTTGATATACAGCAGAACAGTATCATTTGTAAAAGGTTAACACAAAATAAATCCATTCGATATATATCAGTCCTTCCGAGGACATCTCGATAATCTTATTTAAATATTAAAATATATCCGTTTGTTTGATATTTTCTTGTATAAAAACCCACAATACCGAAGAAAATTGTATCTGGATATAACTGTAGAAATAAGATTCGATGATTTTGATTATCTCTTTGTCGATCATCTTCTGTGTAGGTCAATCATTGCAGACGAAATCGAACTTGACATTGGATGATTTTTTCAATAACACCGAGTTTGCATCATTGAGTTTTTCTCCAACTGGTCAGCATCTTCTCTACCAAACAATGCGTCCAGCATGGAACTCGAATGCGTACGAGTACACGCTTTGGGTCTATAACATCGATTCGTACAAGAAAACGTCTATTATATCTACACTTGGCTATTTTCTCAGTCCAAGATGGTCACCAAGTGGAAATACCATTGCATTTATTCATACTGAATATCTCCTTTCGAATTCCACGGATGATCATCAACGTTTATCGGAGAAGAGTTACTACATCTATTTCTATTCCGTTTTAACTGAAGAATTACATACCGTCGAAAATACACTCGAAAAACCATCGACGTTCGCTTGGTCTGATCAAGATTCGTCTCTTTTTTTAGTCACATCCACATCGAGATTTGTAAACAATGATGAAGACATTCTTCCATATCGAGAACGGATCAATAATCATATCAGTACAATACATCGACTAGATTTCGATTGGACGAATGATCGACCATCATTACGCCAATTCACGCCGATCATCACCATTCCATTACGTCTCAGCGATTTTCTGTATGTTCCGCTAGAACAAAAGCTGATTTTTTTATCTACATCACCGTTGATCGATGATTTGAATAGCTTTGAAATCTATTCCATCGACCTACGAAATCAGTCGTTATTGACACGATTAACGCATAATCAAGGCTTTGAAATAGGATTGCAACTATCACCGAGTGGAAACCATCTTCTGTTTCGAAATTATACACGCCGATCAAGTCGAACGATATTCCACGATACACAACGTCGATTGTACTCGTTAGATTTGGCCAACGGACACACCGAACGTTATGGTAGTGATTTTCTTGGCAATATCGTTGGATATGTACCGAAATCGGATGGTGGTGTTTACTTTCTTGGGCAGCACAAAACGAATGTTGGAATCTATACCCAACAGTCATTAGAAGACACAACGGTGCATCATCTAGGCTGGGAGGGTACTTATGAGCATATTTCATCATCCATAAATCGACCACAGGCGATTGCATTCGCTTATTCGTCATTTGATCGGCCTAAGGAAATTTACTACGTTGACGATATTAAACAACTGCAATTTGCCAAAGCAATTACAAATGAAAATCAACATCTTACTGAAAGAATCATTCCGAAAGCAACAGTCTATCAGTGGAAAGACGAGGTAAGTAACGAAACTATCGAAGGTATTCTTCATTATCCACCGGGGAAAGATCAAGAAGATAATCTTCCACTTTTCGTTCTCATGCACGGTGGCCCTTATGATGCAAGCGTCAATTCATTCTTCGCTGGATGGTACACTTGGGCTCCATTAGCTGCTGCACATGGTTGGCTGGTTCTCGAACCGAATTTTCGTGGATCGTCAGGATACGGTGATGAATTTCTCGATGAAATCCGTCGTCAACCGCTAACGCGTTCAACACGAGATATCATTTCAGGCGTCGATCAATTAATCAAAGATGGAATAGTTGATTCGAACAGATTGACCATTGGTGGTTACAGTTACGGCGGCTTTTTAACGAACTGGATCATTACACAAACCGATCGATTCAATGCTGCACTTTCCGGTTCGGGCTCAATCGACCATACTTCATCTTGGGGTACAATGGATTTACCTGTGCTTTTCCATCATCTATTTGGCGGATATCCTTGGGATGAATCCCATATCTATCAAACACAATCGCCGATCTTTCAATTAGATCGAATACGTACACCAACGCTGATCGTCACTGGTGAAAAAGACATTCGAGTCGATCCGGCACAGTCGTATATGTTAGAGCGTAGTTTACATTACCTCGGTGTACCTGTCAATTTGATTGTCTTTCCTGGTGAAGGCCATGAATTGAGTGTTAATCCGTGGCATGGTAAAATCAAAGTTCGAGAAGAATTGAAATGGCTACAGAAATATGGACATCGAACAGCTAAGTTTTATTGAGTAAATAAAAAAACCAAAGTAGAAAAGGGAATCAATGTTCGTTCATGTTCATGCTTGTTTCTTTTTCAAATTATGAACTCGTTTTTCTGCCAAGATCTGCAATATCAACAATACGATTAGCAATCCTCCGATGATCGCATGATTGTCAGCGATTTCTCGTAGATATTTCTCTTTTGTTTTATCGTTTGCTTGAAGATCAACCGAAATTGATTCAATCGACTTTTGAATTTTAAGGATGAAAATAGCGACAACTCCAAGAAACACTGGTACACTCAATGTATCATAAATTGTTCGTACTATATTTCGAAGCATAATCAAAGCACCGATTAGTATCGGAGCGAGTGTCGTCAAGGAGGTGTACCACGGTTGACGAAACGCGTTTTGATAATACGAGGTACATGTTTGCAATTGTTCGGACGAAAGAGACGTGGACACGAATAAATAATGATCACAGAACATATCGATTGCCAAAAGACCTGCAATGAACAGGATGAGAAATGGAATGGAAAGAGACTACATACCCAGGACAAATGAAATGATACATGGTGCTAAACCCATTTTAACCGCCAACGAAACTGCACAGGTATGGTATGAAAGGTTTTATTTCTTATCACGAAGTAGACTACTTTTTCATTTGAATGAACTTTGACCAATGAAGAGAATATGTGAATTTTTCTATAAATCGTGAAGCTATTTTCAAAGAAAAGTATTCCTTTGGAGAAGAATCAATATTATGGCAGAAATATATTCTCATGAAAAGAAAACGAACGTGTACAGCTTTTCAGATGTCACTAGTCTTCAACTCATAGATGTAAGTTTAACTCTTGAAAAGTGTGCATATGTCATTAGCGTTCAATTCTCGACTGTAAATACGAAAGTCATCCATATCACCGATGTTAGGCGCTATCGAACTGACTGAACCAGGGTTACAAATGTCAGTACCATCCCAGCTATTTCGTATTGTCACATAAGTGGACATTGAACTTACGGTATATGAAGTCGCGAATCAAGTAGTCGATGAAAACAGAGCATTGTTTACGTACAACCGCAGGCTATTTTCTGGGTCCCATATTTCAACAACATGATTCCAAGCTGGTACCATTGGTATAGGTGGACCTATGACAGATCGAATAACGCCATTGAACATTTGAACAATAACCTAGCCGTTGGTATCGACACCTACGAAAAGTATGCATCAGTCAGGACCAGTGGACAAACCAGAAATATGAACTAATGTTCCGGATAGTGATCGTGTTCGTATTCAAAACGGGATAGAAAATGACCGGTTGCTAATACTGAGAGTGGTCATATCCGCTATTTGAAAATATGATGAAGATGCACTGCTGAATGAAACTGCGCTCCCCGGACGACCGGCGGATGTGAAGAAAATCTATTGAACAGTACCTGGCAGTGAATTAGGTCCTGGATCAACGGATGACATGCCAGAATCGAAAGTAAAATATGTGAATAATGTAGCTTTTTGTAGAATTTTGCAGCTTGATTTTGCTCGATCATTCATGATTAGTTGATCTATACCTCCTTCGAACGACAGAAGTGACTTAGTTTGTAACATAGACAAGCAAATCTGATTTGAAAACGGATGTCTCCGCTCATAGGACCAAGTGCGCGTATATCACCGGTCGTGATGCTATCGAGAGCACTTTTGAAGGGTGTTCCTGCTGTGTACGTAGCATCCAATTTCTCATTGATATAGGCATTTCGTGACAATGAAGCAGCGTCGAAAACAAACGCAACATATATCCATTTGTTTATTGATAGAAATGCGCTGCCAACACAATCATCATTGAAGAATGTAAAATAAAGATTATGATTTCCACCACTGCCACAAACAACTATATATAAACATTCATAGGTCGTAACACTTGCACAAAGACCAATAATGATATGGTCTTGAACAGTAGGCAAAACTGTCGTGTAAATTCATGTGCTAATAGTAAAATTTGTGCCATAATGGTTATTGAGGTGCCTTTAAAGACAATTTTTTTTATCTATTTTCTAACGAAAAAGCACGGATTTACTTGGTATTGTGGCGGAGTTTGTCGTTGCTATTAGGGATTTCAGCAACAGACCGACAAGTAATATATCGAGTAGTGCACCAACGATGAACGCAATAGGTACAGCACCAATTAGACATGTATAGGAAAGTACATCGTTTTCTGTAAGGAATACCAATAGATATGAACGACAATCAAATAAGATTAGATTGAAATCTTCGTGTTTTCTTTTTCCCCGTCTACTCTAAGATATCACAAATAACACCCAGAGATTCAAGCCGGTCTGTTTGTCCATCGACAGTCTACTCTGATCGTGAAAATATCGTTCGAGTGAATAAAATTGTTTACCTCAATTCGACTGGAATTATGGAATACTACTGAACTGTATGAGACACCGTCCTACAATGCAGATGCTCATTTTCGTAAAAGTGTTAAACAATGACATACGTCGAGTGGAATGGTATCACGCAAAGGTTATCCCTTGTTTATCCACACATTCTTGCGTGTCTACATTGTATCAGATCATTGCTAGTCTTTTTTCAAGGATTTCTCACTTGATCTTGTGTGCTAACGGAATGGATTTGATCATGTTCACGATAATGAGTCTGTAGAAGAAGTTCGGTGAAAACGAAAAACATAAAAGTTACGCCTCCTCCTAATAAGTTTACATCTCGTACTGGTCGAACACTCGTATGAATAATATTTTTCTTCAATTTGACCCTTTTAGTTACTTGGTGCCCACACTGAATGTACACAAAATAGGAAAGCTGATTTATAGATAGAAAATTTTTCCTACATATTTTCCATCGGATTCCGACGCAATGACGTTCAACTAACGTGTACCATCATCGTTGAGTTGTGTCGTCTTAATGTCACCGCTGATTTACACGCGTATATATAGGTCGTTATTTTTAGGTTTTCTATATAATTTCATTGAGTTCTTAATCATTAAGGAAGACGTTGGGATGTTATTTGACAATGAAATACTTATCGAGATCGTTATCGATCGACAATTTTTATGTTGGAAAATTTATTTTTCGCTTGGAAAAAGTTACTTTTTTTTATTCGCTTCTGTAATCTGTGATTCACGGCCCTCGCACTGTAGGCTGCAATGGGTTTTTTCCTTGGTTTGGCGAGAGCTTCTGTAATATATATACCGTAAAAACCATGCAAATCGACGATGTATTTTCATTTAACAGTGAAACAGTTTGCGAGGCTATGGTGAGTATCGATGTTTGAGTCACTTGTAATTCACATGCAATTACATCAAAATAGAGTAGTGAAACAGGTGTCGTTAGCCGTCAGTACATGCGGTCTTTTCGAAGAACATTTCAAGAAGCTCGCGAATGTGCATTTAATTCAAATGAAACAAGAGTAAGTTTTTATGGAATTAATTTTTTTTTTTTTTTCTTTTCGGATAGTGTCGTCCACTGCTAATTTGCGTTCATCATCGAAGAAGTTTTCCATATTTCGATGTTTATCAATATATGTTCTACTCTGAATATCTACTTGAGTTTCTGAATGAAAATTATACTCTTTGGCTGTGTGACATCACTCAATACTCGAATAGAACTATGTATGTGATATTATTAATGAAATGTTTTCTAATCAGATACATTTAGGTTATATCAAGTATGCCCGACTTTATTCGACATTGACTTTGTTGTAAATGATCCTTGGGAACAGTTTCCACCCATCTTAATTGGCGTTCTGCGACAATCAGATGACGAGTTGTCCGATTGCGAATTTGAATTACTATTCGATGGTATGCATTTAATACATACCATGGGCGATTTAACTCTGGAAACTTTATTCGACGAACTACTCAAATTTAAAGATCAATTTGATGACAATGAGAAAAATTTCGTCAGTGTTCTCTTTACTTCAATGCTGAGATCGTTAATTTTATTTTCTAGGTATTTGATTTCTTGCGAGTTGCCCGCCTATGTGATGATATGTTTTATGAAATAGTACCATATATGACATTAAACGACGCATTAACGACATTTTCATCTAAATACGCCGGTATATTGCAAGAACGCAATATTAAATTATTACTCGATAATCCCTCGGATGAATTCATGGCAGCAATCATTAATAGAATTCCGTCCGAATTGATTATAGCGTTACGCATTAAAGTAGATGATTTGAGTTCTAAATTGCAGTTACTCAAAGACAAAAAAGCTTCTGCTAATGTGACGAGATTGATTTTGACTAACATTGAACGACTAGATCGAATGAATGACTATCTCGCATATTTTGCCAATGTTACCTGCCTTTCTCTTTGCTATGCCAGTAATATTGACTTTCGTAATTTATGTAATTGCATCCGATACTTCCCAAGCTCAGTCAAACGATTGAAAATCGCTTGTACGAACGTTCTTTGTTCTCATAATCGAATGGATTATCTCTTCAGCAAAAGTTGCCATTTCAATTCCACAATCGAACATCTATTAATTAGTATCGAACTTATTTCCACGTCAATCGTAAACAGTTGCCATCAGTACCATCCAATATGCGAATTGAAAACGATCGCGGACTTCATTCGAGTTTTAACTAACATTCAAGACGTTCGTATAGTTGTCCATCATGGAAATCTCGTTCGACTGTTAGATCTCGTCGAATGGAAAGGTGTGTTACAACTACGTCCGACATTGAAGAAAATCGTACTGAAACCAAGTACAAACGTGATAGTAGATGAGCAAGCAAGACAAAAGGCGTTAGATATTCAGCAACAAATGGCTGCTGTAAATCGAATAATTGAATTCGAAATTGCATAGACTCGACAGAACGATTATGAAATAAAAAATTTTCATTTTCTTTCATCGTTGTCTTCACCAATCATAGTTAAGAATGAGTTTGTCGTTAAAGGTCGGACAGGTGTAGGTTTTCTTTTCGTCCACGTACGACACAGCACTCAGTACAGATTCTTTAGTGTGTGTTCGCATTACGCCACACACTGATCTATGAAAGGTAATTGACAAATTTGCCCGACGTCATAATGACGCAAATAGCAACAACATGTGCTTTTTCGATGAAAGGACACATTTGCGTAAATAGAGTCTTATTTCATTCGATTATTATCGATGGGTAAGATTGTATTAACCGGTTCAACTGGTGCCCTTGGCTCGAGAGTTTTACGCTTTCTACTAAAGTTCGGTGTTGATCCAAAAAATGTGATTATTTCTGTTTATAATCCTAATGGGGTCGATTCTCAAATAGAGAAGATCGTATTCGATGTACGTCATGGTGATTATAAGAACAAAGAAACACTTGAAAAAGCTTTTCAAGGCGGGGAAATGTTATTCCTAATTTCGTCAATTACAGTCAACAAGGAGCAACGAATTGAAGAGCATCGAAATGCGATTGATGCAGCTAGGAATGTAGGTATCAGACATATCTGCTACACAAGTACGATCCTCGCAGATGCAGTAGACGTGGATATAATGAATGCACATTTGCATACAGAGAATTTACTGAAATCCTCGTCGCTTAAATATACAATTATTCGTGAAGGTTTCTATTCCGAAGTGTTTCCGCTTTTTCTCGGACATTTCGATGCTAAGACGACTAACGAGATTGTTATACCAGCTGACGGCGGAATTTGTTTCGTTTCAAGGGATGATCTAGCTGAAGCAACTGCGAAAATATTAATCGAAACAACGGATATTTACGACAATCAAACTGTTGTGCTAACTGGTTCGAAAGCTTACACATTGAGGGAAACCGCTTCGATTGTTTCGAATGTCTTGAACCGTCATATCCCGATAAAAATTGTTTCATTTGAAGAATACGTTGTTCAACATTCGAAAACTCATAATGAAGTATGGATGAAAATATGGGCTGAAATTCACCTGGCTGTACAACGTGGTGATCTTGCACAGAGTGATATGACATTGGAGAGATTATTGGGACGATCGCCGAAAAGTTTCGAAGAAACTGTTCGAGAAATGTTAACGAACACCGAGAAGGACAAGGAGGAAACACAAATTAATAATCGGTATGTTCACGCATCGACAATCGACAATAAAGCTTGAACACATCTTGAAAAAGCTTTATTTTTTTTATGATAAATAATCATTATTGTCTGCTATGTCCACAATTTCCATTTCCACAGCATTCACTCGGCCCGGGCCATACAAATATATTCGTAACACAAAATAAAACTGCTTTATTACATCGAGCACATGAGTCAAACAGTGCTACACCTGGTATCCCTATATAAATATCAATGACAGAATGCGCATATAGAGAAATGTGTCAAACACGTTTGCTTACATGACCAGCCCCAACTGTTAGAACGGCAACCATGTCTCTTATAGCACTCGTCATGACGATCACAACATTGACCCTTCGGACCACAACTAGGAATGATTGCATCACACCCGTGATTATCTCTGTTTTGAACAAACATTCGCATCCAAGCTTGTTCACTCGTGTGCATAGTAGAACGAACATGAGGCATACAAAGACTTAGATTGGCGAGAAAAACAAGTACGCCTAACAATTGCATTTTCTGACTGTTCGAAAACAGACACGATGAAAGCAATTTGTGAATATACGTTTCTTATGATTGCTCTATTCTAAATCCTTGTGTGCATATCATGTCAATACGTATCTATTTTCCATCGGAATTACAGAAGGGTTTATATAATTGAAATGTTAACATGAATCAGAAAAGGGAAACACACGAAAAGCTGAAGAAGATTAACGAATGAGTTTGAAGGAATTTTTTTAAATGTAAATTTTCATCAAATGAACGATTGTGTAAATCAGTATAAAGAGCCCATGCAGATAAGTGTTGATTAACAGTGGAAGTACCGCCTGCTGCTGTTTTAGTCGTCATTTTCTGTGTCGGATTTGAAGTAGTAACAGAAGAATTGGATTTCATGGGTAAACTCGTACTTGTACCTAGATAATTGCTTCATTTCGACATTGTTTGTCAGAAAAAATGTTTCACTTACCTAACGCTGCTGATCCATTTGTAGAAAGAGTTGATACCCCTGTTTCGATGTTCAAGCATGATGCTAATATGGAAAACAAGAATCTTTTATGACACTATTCAAATCATTCAAACATACCACAAAGAAGGGCAAATTTCTGAATACGGTTGTTCGTAATATCAACAACGAGCACAGCTCCCGTTGAATCCAGTCGGAGGTTTTTTGGCTGATAAAGCTGATTTGGCAGTACTCCAGCTGTTGAACTTCCAGCGACAACAGTACCATAACTCGCTCCTACCATCCATCTCATAATACGATCATTGAAAGTGTCCACAATGTATATATAACCATTCTCATCTCCAACAACTGCTCCTGGATAGCACAGTTGATTGTGTCCATTATCGCAATTACCTGTTTGTCCTGCCACAGTTCTGCCACTGGTTGCACCCGATAGCCATCTTTGAATTCGATGGTTGTATGTGTCAGCAACATACAATGTATTTGAAGCACTCGAGTCGACGAACACTCCGAACGGGTAATAGGATTGGCTTGCTCCTGCTCGGTAACTTCCACAAACAGTAGTACCTGTAATTGAAGAATTCCATCGTACAATGCGATGATTGCAAGTATCAGCTAGCCAGATGCTTGACGAATTCTTCGGTATAAATATTCCATAAGAACAACGAAATTGATTTTCACTGTTCCCATTTCCATTACCTCCAACAGCGATTGTTCCGTTGGATGCGCCAGGTGACCATTTCATGACACGAGCATTACCACTATCAGCAATGTACATATTACCGTTAGCATCTATACTCATAGCATCCACTAGAATCATTTTAACAGTACAATAGTAGTCTGTGCACAAGCCAACTTACTGCTATAAAACTGATTCCATCTCGTACCATAACTACCATTAACTACTGTTGTTCCAACCGTTGAACCCGGAAGAAACCGTTGCACTCGATAATTTCCTGCATCTAACACATAGAGTGTTCCATTTCGCTCTATAGCAATATCTGAAGGTTCAGTCAGAAGTGCTGGTGAATGTCCACTCCAGCCAGTGGGTGATCCAGCGATAGTCGTTCCATTCAGCGACCAAATAGTGTTCGACATAGGCGCTAGAACAAACGAAACCATCAGTGATGATACTACTTGCAATTCAGCTATCTAAATCTGAAGTATCTACCAGATGTTGTTGCAGGCGAAACTGTTGTTGAGATATTCTGTGCCGGTGCTGAAACCAAAGAAAATCAATAGCAATCTTCATCCAAATATCAACAAGCGCAACTCACGACAAGATATAAGGAACTTCTGAATCCGATTATTTGCTGTGTCAGCAACATACAAAGATCCATTGGAATCAAAATCAATGTTCATGGGATCGTATAGCAAATATGCCGCTACACCGTAATATATGTCACCTGCAATAATCATTCCTGAACTTAAGCCAATAGCCCATTGAAGAATACGATTGTTATTTGAGTCAACAATAAACATATTTCGATTATTATCTAATGTGACTGATGTTGGGTACCATAATTGATTGAGACCATTCCCATAATAACCTGTGAGTCCCGCTACCGTCGTACCACTAGCAGCTCCAGTTAACCATCTTTGAATGCGGTGATTAAATGTATCCGCCACATAAAGTGTATTTGAGTTACTTTCATCAAGAAATACTCCAAATGGATAGGCGAACTGGTCGTCCTCAGCTCCACGACTACCGCAAACTACCATACTACTTGTTGGTGAAGTCCATTTCACTATACGGTGGTTGCTCGTGTCAGCAATCCATATAGCTGAGGCGCTTGTATCCAAAAACATTCCACGGGAGTAGTACAGCTGGCTTGCATTATTACCCAAAGCATTTCCGCCAGCCACGACCACTCCAGACGACGCTCCTCGTGCCCATTTCGTAACACGAGCTTTACTACCATCGAGTATGTATATATTGCCACTATTGTCGATACTCATGTCATCCACTGGAAAAACAAACAATACGTGCATATGATAAACTATTCACCAAAATCTACCGAACTTATGATTATAAAACTGATTGAATGCTATGCCTGCACTACCGTTGACAATCGTTGTTCCAATGGTAGAATTTGGAGAAAAGCGTTGCACACGATAGTTGCCACTATCGAGCACATATATGTTTGAATTCTTATCAACACGTACGGCGATTGGAGAGTAGAGTGTTGATGCATTAGAACCTAATGTACCCGCACTATCGCCAGCGACTGTTGTTGCACTTTTTTGCCATGTTGCTGTTGGACATAACATGACACTTTTACCTTGATCAACAAAAAATCTAAATAATGTAAACGATGCAATCCGTATTATCAGTCTCGTTCAATATCTCGAAGCTTACATAGTTACGAAGAATATCAAATTCCGTAAGTGTGCGAAACATAACTTGATCATCGTGAGGAACTATTCCAATTGCCTTTGGATGGAAAACAAAAAAAAAAGACTTCTTCTATGTATATACTCCTGATTGTTTTACTATGTTCTCATTAGAACATAAGTATCGCAAGACTCGTTTACGCAGTTGATATTCTAGCATCTTTCTCAGAGATCTTCTCCTATGCTTTCTTGAACAAATGAATTTTATTTTTTAATTAAATAAATATTCAATGTGACGCAGTTTTTTGTTGAGTTGGATGAGTACAAGATATTC
Source organism: Adineta ricciae (assembly GCA_905250025.1). Lineage (NCBI taxonomy): Eukaryota > Metazoa > Rotifera > Eurotatoria > Adinetida > Adinetidae > Adineta > Adineta ricciae. Next base: position 165,664 of record CAJNOJ010000186.1, read on the forward strand.
TTATGAAAATCGCACATTTACAAATTTCAGCAATCACTGGTGATTCTTCAACAAAATCATTCTTTTTAAAAACAATCAAGTGTTCAATTTCTAAATGCTAATTAGTTGTGAAGTGAAAAGGATCCTTTCGTCGACGAGAATATCATTTAAAAACTCGTTAAAATGTTATTCTGATAAGAAAGAAAAAGACATTCAACATGTGAACGAACCATATTGTTAAATAGTTTCCGTTCATGATAGACATCGTAAACAAAATACAGATATTTTCTTCCAGCCGTCAAAATTTGTGTCTTTGTAAGAAAACTGAACATTGATTGATAGTCACCATATTTCAGATAAAAAAACGCTCAAAAACTATTGAATTGTGATTGTCACAGAAAGAGAAAAGACAATAGACAGTTGATATTCCATTCGATATATTCGCCTCGTTTGATGGAAGTTCTTTCCGTTACATATTCATTGTTTGACCAAGATGGAATCATAATCATCCGATATGTTCATTATATTTTTGCACATAGGTTGATAACACAAAACTTTCCCGTATGCGTTTCAAATAATCTTATTACAATCTATAGCTGTTTACTGGAGCGAAATCATTCGTTCAAGCGTTTATCTTAATCAAGCTTCGAATTTCAATAAGAATATTGCATTTATTCATGTGCGTTACAATCAGACGGACGGTTCCAACCTCGATCATTTTAGAGAGTAATACATCTTCCAACTCACAGTCATATGTTGGAAAGAATTTTTACTTCCAAATGAGTTTTTGTATTAAATTCCGTCGACACTATTTCTTTTGTGCACAATAAAGCATTGGCTAGAATAACAATTCGAAAACAGAACACACGCGCCATGCATGCCTGTTTATTTTCATTTGTATATTTGATCAACGAAAGTACGGGAAAAAACCAACTTGAATAGCGTGTAGATATAATGCGAAGATCACAATTTCTTTTCGACGCATAAAATTCTTTTACTTTGTACATCAACGCATGTTGATAAACTATTTCTACGCCTCTATCGACCGTATTTAGTTTTAGGTCAATATGAATAACCGTGGGAATCATGCACAAGGAACAAATTATAATACCACGAGTTCGACTGATTTGGGACGCGAAGAAACGAACGGATTGGGTAACACTGATCATGGAGAACAGAACTGTTCTGGTAGATTACGTAAGTATAACAGATAATTGCATCTTCCACAAGATTGTGTTCCTGCTAAGATGTCCAAAACTGTGATGTGAAGAAGATCCTCTCACGTATAACCTTCTTCATTATAGAATCCCTGGAGATCAATCGTAAACTTGAAGGAATCATACTTCGATACGAGATACCAGCTGATAAATGTTACCGTCTTCGTGCGCTGAAAGACTATGAGATAATCGTTATCGGTGATGATTCGGGATCTATGAATACAACTGTTGATAATACTAATGTAACTCGATGGGATGAACTTCGCAACCTATTGAAGATCATCATCGAATTCGGAACAATATTTGATCCGAGCGGTGTAGACGTTTTCTTTCTTAACCGACCACAATGTACGGGGATAACAGATCCACGAGGTATCGACCGTTTATTCATCGATCCGCCATCTGGATTTACACCACTTGCAAAGAAAAGTAAAGAGGTTATCGAATTTGCAAGAGCAAACATTGACGAAACGAAAAAAGTTTTATTGTTCATCGCAACTGATGGTTTACCAACAGATGACAAGGGCTATCCGGATTTAAACGAATTCACACGCGTTATTCGCAATGAGATCGATCACGAGATCATACATATTATGTTTCTACTCTGCACAGACGAACAAGAGAGCGTCGATTATCTGACGGCATTTAGGACTACTGTGCCGAATGTTCATGTTTGTGATGATTATGAAACGGAAAGACGAAGAGTGCGTCATCTTTATGGCCGTAACTCCCAATTCACGCGAACTGATTACTATATCCACGCACTAGTCAGTGCTATTACATCAGACCATTGACAATCATCTTCAATGTCTATCAAAACGATTCAAGAGCATTGACTTCTTTGCGAATTGTAATATTCTGTTCATTTTCAGTCGTATTTAAGACATCATCAAAACTTATGTCAAATTTTCGAAGTTTAAATATATCGTGAATGTAATTAAACATGAAAATAAGCGTGTTCACCACACTTCGCATGCTTGGCGATCAAACAAAACATGTCGTAGGTGTGCGAAACAAATCATTTCATTTTTCTTTGAATAATATTATTCTTGACAACGAACAACAAAATTCCGTCGAAGTATTTTTCTTATTTCTTTTTAAATCGTGCCAGTTTGCATTGTCGTTTCAATTCACTTTCGGAGAGAATACATTTTTTCATTTTACCACACATCGAATAAATCTCGAAGAAAGAATGGGTAACTGCTGCAGTGGATTAGGAAAAGATGACAAAAATGGACCTCCGCCACCTGATCGTCAATCAGGCCCGCCACCACCACAACGCGGAAGAGATGATGACAATAGAAGAGGTGATCATCGTGGCGATGGTCCAGGTTCTGAAGGCAAGCAAAAAAAATAAGAAAAGCGACTTCAACACTTACTTTTGAACGGATTACATTATATTTATTATTTATTGTGAAAGCGTTTCTCCTCCATATTATACTTGAATATAAATTTTATCATAATAAAATTCTCTTTTCGAATGAATTTAAGGCGTATTAGTTTTCGTTTTGAATGTGTCATAGGTTATGAATTCATTATGGGTTGTATTTAAATGGTCAGTTTGATATATTGATCAGTATGTTATTTTGTTGAAAAACTGTTGTATATTTCTTATCTTAGTAATTTAAACAGGTTTTTACCGATCGCCGGTGCGTCATAAACATCTCTGCCAATTCACGGAAATAAGCTCTAGAGCTTAGGGATTATCTTCCCACATATTGATAGACGGTAGCTCTGGTAAGATTGCAGAAACGGTATGGTGGGCATAAAACTATCAGACAATCTGACCACACCCACACCCATACCCACACCCCTTCATAGCTATAGTTCAATTTTTACTAAGAACAAACTTCGTATGTAGAAAAAAAAGAATACACCTCGATTTGAAAATGTCAATCGCATTCGAAATGACATCTGTTCATGTAAATCACTCGTAAATGTCGATAAGTAGGTTGGCAAGAGAACGGAGAAGGGATAATGGATATATATAAGCCAATACAATTTCTTTCCATTCTGCTGGAGAATAAAAAGAAGAGAAAATGGATACGATTGATATGCTTGTCTCATAAGTATTTCTTCTCGTACAATTCAAGTTAGTCATGGCGTCAGCACCCAAAGAACTCGAACGTCATGGTCCGACAGAAGGCTTAAATTTTAAACGTTCTCAAGCCGAACAGTTATTCAAACATTGTCTGAATAAAAGAATCAGTTGGTATGAGCCAATCGAAGAGGGTTTGAATAATTTTCTTGCTTTTGTTGATTGCGAGAACGATACACAACGATACGTTTTAAAAATCCGTGGTGCGTGTTGTGNGTTTCCTTTAGGTCTATTCATAAATCAGATAGAATTTTTCCAAAGATTGTTCGGCGGATAAAAGTACCATCATTCGATGCAGAATTAAATTCTGAGTCGAATGGTGTATTTTTCATGGATGGGACATATTTAGTAAAAACGTTTTTAGCTAACATATCGTTTGTTCGTGCTAGCTTCACACTAATTACAAACGAGTAGTTTCAATAGGATATTCCGATCTGGCTGGACGTAAGCAATGCGGAACCAACTGACGAGCACGTTTTTCATTAGTAAATAAATGTCGATACATGCAACTATGACTTCCATCGCTATTTGCTACTAACGAGTGATACAATCGCACTGGTTCTATAGATACGGATAGATCATTGTAGATTAGGATGATTACTAATAGAGATAGTAAACGCACCTACATAGTTCTTTTCTCACAAATAAATGGTATATATTTGATTGTTGCGTTCTCTATGTGAAACATTTTCTTATAGAATTTCAGATACTTTATCCATCATACTTAGCAAACAAGAACTGTCAATATAAATCGACACGAACAACATATTTATATGCATTGTTCTAAATTCAAAAACTAATAGCATTGAATTTTGTTTACTTCACGCCGAAAAATACATTTGACTGAAATTTCAGTTATTCCGATCTCCACTGTACTCTCATCTTCATTAGGAAAGATCAATCGCGACGGCATATCATTGCTGTTGTTGAAAATAAAGTGCGCCATTTCTAGCCCAGACGGACAAACATTGAAAAGTGCGATGTTTTTGAGCGTGAAGAAGATCTTTTTTTTCTAAAAGTAAGCTAATGGAGACATACTTTATTGCAATTAGATAGATTTTTCTTGGAAAAGGCAAGTTTTTTTTTCGAGCGTAAAAAGCGCACATCTTCACGCTCAATAACGTCCTATTTTTAATGCTTGTCTATCTGGGAGCTAGTTAAAGATCTAATGAATTCGCAAGAGAATCTGGAACTAATCTACGCACGCTTTGATATATACACATATATAATTCTGCAGATTGTAAGAAAGTGTATTGGTATTTGTCAAAGAAAAATCAAAGAGTACACTCAATCACTGAAAATTCATTGTACTTGAAATAATATGTTTAGAAGAAACAGCGGCTTCGTTTTGTCTCTAAAAAAATGCGATTGAAGTTAGAAAAAAGTATTACTTCTAGCGGAAAATACGGCTTCTTCAGACTTTTGTATACATACTGGAGATCGTGTGCTTCGCAAGTTGCCAATGGATTCTTCTGTGCCGTCAGTGACCAAGACGACACCTAAGTACGTGTTCTTGATGTTGTGTGCACCCTTTCATGGAAATTGATTTTGTAGACCTAAATTGTCACGGACTAAAATTCGAATCGCCATTTGCACCGCTCTAATCTTGACATGTATCATTATTGCAATCGTGGCATATTTTCTTATTACTCATCGGAACAATTCCTCATCAGACGGCGGTACAACTAAAATTAGTACGAGTACCACCAGTTCGCAAAAAACATCAACTACTAGCGAAGGTAACATTACACTAATTCATGTAGTGATAATAACAGATAGATGCCGATCAATTGAATATAGCATGCTCTAACAATTGTTTTTTTTTAGTTGCAAATTCGACTTCCACTAATCCGATTTCGAATGCGACGTCGACTAGTTAGTATGTCTAAATTTTCATTTATCTACTTCATATTTATGATTTAGATGCACAGTGTCGAGCGTTACCGTTCAGCAGCTATCAGTCTTACATGACTGGTAATAAACCATGGTCGATTAGTATTGCCGATCTGAACAATGATGATTACCAAGATATTGTTGTAGTTAACGCATATGATCCAAGCGTCACAATCTATCTCAATTATGGCAATGGAACAATCAGAAATACTTCGTCAATCATTGTCGGAACATATTCTGTATTCGTTACTGCTGCTGATCTAAATGAAGATAATACAACAGATTTGATCGTGGCTCAAGCTTCAGCTAACAGCTTGGGAGTGTTGTTTGGTTTTGGTAATGGAACGTTTAATACACGTTTAAATATTCCTGTTGGTAATTATCCGTACGGTGTAAATGCTGGTGATTTCAACAATGACAATCATCTTGACCTAGTTGCTGTCAATGATTACGACAATACTGCCAGTATCTTGTTGGGATTCGGTAATGGGACTTTCCAGAGCTACAATCTTTTACCTACAGGTCTTTATGTAACAGCAGTTGTTACTGCTGATTTCAATAAAGATCAACATTTAGATTTTGCAGCGACAGATTATTCAAGTAACACTGTAAGTGTCTATCTTGGCTATGGCAATGGAAGTTTCCAACAACGTCAACCATATTCAACAGGAAAAAGTCCATGGGGGTTAGCTATAGCAGATTTTAACAATGACAACTACACGGATATTGTTACTGCTAATTATGACGCTTCTACAGTGAGTGTATTCTTTGGCAATGGCGATGGTACATTTCGATCGCAAATAGTTTATTCAACTGGACCATATCCAAGATCAGTAGCAGTTGGAGATTTAAATGACGACACAAATATTGATATAGTCACTGGTAGTGGCTCTGGTAATTACGTGAGCGTCTTTCTAAACAATGGGGACGGAACATTTGCAAAACCAATGAGCTTGACAACGGATGCACAAGTATCAGCAGTAGCGATTGGAGATTTGAATGGGGATGATCGTTTGGATATCGTCACTACTAGTGTATCAACCAAAACTCTGAATATATTTTTAAACTCATGCTGACTCGTCACTTTACTTTAGTTTAGTTTCGAATAAACGCTTTCAAAAATCACCACAATGTAAAGGACACACCGTACAAAGGGTGGGTGAGGGTGTCGAATTATGAATCAAAAGTCGCGTTAACAAGGATTCCCTGATGACGGTCTAGCTGATTCGATGCACTCCAAGATATGAGTACTTGAGAAACAGTTAGAGGAGATTTTGTGCATTAACCTTCTGCTATATTTTATACACAAAATGAATATAAATAAACGACCACTCTACAGAATTCGCAGCGGTTGCACGAGAAGTATAGAAAAAGATTGTGTTTCGTTAAAATAATTGTATTTAACTTACTTCAAATCATGGAAAAGAGAAATATGAAAGGTTCATGAAAACTGAACGTAGTTTCAAACATGGAAAGATTATATCAGTAAAAAGAACAGAATATGATTTACGAATTGAATAAGAATTAACGGTGATACTTATTCTGTCTTTAATCATGATTCTCAATCGTGGAGAATGTAATTAACAAATATTTTCTGACGTTGTATGAATATCGACGAAGAAACAAGAAAATTACCTTTCAACCAAGCTTTTAATCCAATAGGAAAGGGTGTATTTCATCATTAAAAAAGGTACATAAATAAACACAGAACAAACTTCGTCGATTTTTTTATCTGCTGGTGATTTAGTTCATTGCAACGACCTAAGCGAACTTTCTTATGAGACAAAGATGACGAAAGGTCTCTTTTTAATACATGCAATGTTTGCCCAAAGTTGAAAACAAAAATAACGAGTTTCGAATATATCCAACGGTTTCCTTCAATTTTCCGTGAGTCTGCTATCGTACATTCACTATCTCAAATCGATCTACGATGATTAAACGGCAATAAGTGATTTTAGTCGTTTGTAATACGTGGTTGCTTTTAATATACTGAAATAAGATTCGTGATCGAAGATAGTTCCAACGTCAACAACGGATTTATTTGTTCGAAAAGTTTTCAATTCAGTATGAAAAAAAATATACTATTCTGTCAAAGAAAAATAATTTCTCTTTCTCAAACGAATAAAAGTGTACACAGTATAGGGAAGACGAAGAATGCCATGCATTTTATTTATTCTATTTGTCATCATTTTAATAAGACTGTCCGATCACTTGACGTGTAACATCACTTCCCTTTTCTGCACAATTGCGTTGTTCGATTCTTGAAATTGCAGTATAAAATCGCAACCCATTTTCGCTTCGTGTTCTCATTAGACATAAGATGTCGCGTGATTTAGATTCTGAAGCAAACAACATCCCAACCATTCCCGCTCCTCCTGCCGAATGCAAAGTCTTGACTGTCGTTAATCGTTTTCTTGGTGCTGATGGTACAGTCTTAAGTATTGAATACGGAGAAGTTAGTTGTGAAGCATTGGCTCGAGATAAATCCAAATTTGCTTTCAACAATTATTTCAATCGAAGCAAAACAAATTAATATTGTACACTATTGTAATAATCTTGATTTTCTTTTTCTGTATATAGCGAAGTGTGCCATCGATGATTTGCAAATAAAAAGAGAAAACATTTTCTATAGATCAAATTCAATATCATACGTCGAAAAACATACAGTCCGCTCGAATCTGCCTAGGACGAATTCCTTTTCTTTCTCTGATTCACTATCCAAATATATCTTCTATGTTGTTGTTTCTTCATCGTCATATTGTTGCCTTATCGACCACAGATAAAGAATTTTAAACAACTACGAGATCATGTGTCATTAGAATATATTTTTTTCTTCAAAGACCTTCAGCACACAAAAATGAACGCATCTTTTGGATACCCATATCCAACTTATATTCCAAGTAAAACTGCAAACGGTTGTGTTGCTGGTGTAGTCAGTATATCTTTGATCGCCTGGCTCATTCAATCATGTCAAGCACGTTTTCAACCAACTCGTATATCTGTTCTCTTACTTGTTTCACATATGACCATTTTCATTGAACTTATTGTTCGTGCAACGGTGCCTGCAGAACAACAGAACTCGCGAACAGTTTTCGCTATTACCAATATGCTTTTTGCCATTGGTCAACGTATGATCATCGTTGGAAATTTTGCATTTGTTATGGAAATTCATCATAAAAAGTCACGTTTCATTCTTCTCAGTGCTATGCTGTGCGTTATCACATCGGGTGTACTCATGGTACCGGCAAATATGTTAGCCTTCAAACCAGAAAACATCAGTACAAGTTACCTTTTCCGTGAATTGTCTGCTTCGATTTTACTCACTGGCACAGTCGTTTTCTATCCTGTTTGGTACTGGAGCCGAACAATCCATGACATGAACAGCAAAGCACTTGTTCTTATGTGTGTTTCAAGTATTATGTGTTTGACTGTTGGAATATTTAATCTTCTTCAGTCGTTACAAGAATTCTACACGACAATTAACCATCATGAAGGATGGTTCTTCGGCTTTCAAATGGTGCCTATTATATTTGCACATTTTACCTGGTCAGTTTGTCATCCAAAACGAAGTTTAACTACGAATTCTGGATATGAAAAAGAAACACAACGTGAAGGACTCACGATAGATGAACATTTTCAAGAGAATACGATCTAATGCAAAGAAGAGCAAGCTGTGGGACTTTATTTTTTTATGTTGATATCATTCAGTTAAAATACATGTATTAGGTGTGTTTGAGAATTAAATACATTCTGCTAGTAGAACAGCCAGTTTATTATTTTGTCTATTGAGTATCGCTATGTCATCTAGGCCATCTTCATTGAGATCGGAAATGATTATTGATTTCAATGTTTGACCTTGTGATGAAAGGGACTTCACTAGACCAAATGTTCCATTACCAGTCCCGTAGTAGATTGTTATATTACCACCTTGATTACTAACAGCTAGATCAACGATCGAATCTGCATTTAAATCATGTATAGCAATGTCAATTGGATTTACTATGGATGTTGTATACGTATACATTGTATTGAACGCACCCGAGCCATTGTTAATGAAGACGTTGACCGAATTCGAATAAAAATTACCCACAACAACATCGAATACTGCATCTCCATTGAAATCTCCTGCACGAACGAGATATGGAGTTGATCCAGTCGAATAAATAGACATATTACTTTGGAATGTTCCGTTACCCAAGCCAAATAGGATGTACAGCTGACTGGTGCCACGACTAGCTACAGCTAAATCCATCTTTCCATCATAATTGAAATCACCGCTGGCAACTGATGACGGTAATGTCAGAGTCGTCATCGATAATCCAGGAAATTGAAATGTTCCGTTACCGTTGCTCAAAAACACAGTAATCTTGTCACTACCTGTATTTGTCACGACTAGATCAGATTTCATATCATTGTTCAGATCGACATTGATGATTGAGGATGGTAAAGTTCCACCGCTTAAAAAAGTTGTAGGTGCCGAAAACAAGGAGCTATTATCATATCCAAAGAGAATAGAAATAGTATTTGATCCTTCGTTACAATTCGCTAAGTCGATATGTCCATCACTGTTAAAATCACCAGCAGTCAACCAGTAAGGATTACTACCGTTTGTAGGAAAAGTCAACACATTTGCATCGAACGATCCATCACCTAAGCCTACGAAAACTGACACACTTTGCGCATCGGTGTTGGTCACCGCCAAATCGATATGGCCATCTCGATTGAAGTCGGAAGACACCATTGCTGTAGGACCTGCGTTGGTAACGAACAGAGATGGCGGTTGCTGAAAATCGTATGTAGTGCATGCTAAAACAGCATATAGATATATGTCGTAAGAAGCAATGGTAGTAGCCATTTTACTTACAACTCAGTGTGCCATTATCCAGAGAAATCACATTTGTGCTTTGGTTTGATGACATTCTTCGGAGCCAAGTTTGTTTTACGGATGTAGAAAAAAGTGAGCAAGTGTTATTATATCCGTAGTAGGTAACCGTACGGCATTGAGATGCACTCAAGCACTGACAAACGCATTCATACTGCGAAGTGATGTTAAACAATGCATTTAACACGACGGTTGTATTCGATGGTACTAATCGAGCATCTTTTATAATGATAATTTTCGTTGCTGATATAGATAAACAGCAAGCAAGAAGAAGAAGAAGGACTACTCGTTGCCAAAACATTCTGACTCTTGATCAGAACTCTCAAGTTATGTTCCTGAAAAAAGTGCAAAACGCACACTAAGAAGAAATAATTTCCGGATCTGTAATGGAATAATAAAAAAATGAAACACAATCAAGAGCCTACTATTTGTTCTTGTCGATTTTAATCAAATAAGAAAAAAAAAATACTGACTCGATCGATCGCACTCAGAGCACATCCGTTGTTGATATAGGCTATAGACTTGCTGTCTGACAACTAACGTGCAAGAAAAGTACGCCATCGACTATTTTTATGAACACAATAATAGTGTCGAATTGTCCTAGTTAATCGTTTCACGCTAACAAGAGTCCTTGAGCAACTTTATGTTTTGATTTTAAAGAGGAAATTACAAACTCTTCAAACATTACTATCTTCCAGGAAAACTGCGTCAGACATCGATTACATTTTATTCAAGACTGATATATACTTAAGAAAAAGAGAAGAATAGACATGAATCCATTATTCCGAGATATTTTTTGCCAATTGTTGAATCTCTCGTTTGAATAGTTCACAAAGAATGTCACCATGGCATGGTTTCGGTTTACACCAACACCCTAATCGTTTTCCCTCGAGCTCATGAAGATCATTGAGAAGATTATTTTCATTCGATTCGATATGTTTTCTAAATTTTTCTAATGCACCATCTCGTCCATATTGTTTGACAGAAAATGGATTGTGCCATTTACTTTGCGGAAGATTCCAGCCTCCCATGTTACAAGCACGTGCAATATAGACATCGCAATCTTGCACAACTTTGCCTTTCGCACGACGTAAATGAACAACAGTTGGTGGAATGGGAAGTCTTGGTTGAGTTTCGTCAGTTGGCTTATCTAGTTTGATGAATTTTGAGCGAATATCGGTTTGACTATANACAATGGATTTACCTGTGCTTTTCCAGCATCTATTTGGCGGATATCCTTGGGATGAATCCCATATCTATCAAACACAATCGCCGATCTTTCAATTAGATCGAATACGTACACCAACACTGATTGTTACTGGTGAAAAAGACATTCGAGTCGATCCGGCACAGTCGTATATGTTAGAACGTAGTTTATATTACCTAGGTGTACCTGTCAGTTTGATTGTCTTTCCTGGTGAAGGGCATGACTTGACTATAAATCCGTGGCATGGTAAAATCAAAGTTCGAGAAGAACTCAAATGGTTACAGAAATACGGATATCGAACAGCTAAGTTTTATTGAGTAAATAAAAAACCAAAGTAGAAAAGAAAATCAATGTTCGTTCGTGCTCACGCTTGTTTCTTTTTCAAAGTTTGAACTCGTTTTTCTGCCAAGATCTGCAATATCAACAGTACGATTAGCAATCCTCCGATGATCGCATGATTGTCAGCGATTTCTCTTAAATATTTCTCTTTTGTCTTATCGTTTGCTTGAAGATCAACCGAGATTGATTCGATCGACTTTTGAATCTTGAGGATAAAAATTGTGACAACTCCAAGAAACACTGGTACACTCAATGTATCATAAATTGTTCGTACTATATTTCGAAGCATAATCAAAGCACCAATTAGTATTGGAGCGAGTGTTGTCAAGGAGGTGTACCACGGTTGACGAAACGCGTTTTGATAATACGAGGTACATGTTTGCAATTGTTCGGACGAAAGAGACGGGGACACGAATAAATAATGATCGCAGAACATATCGATTGCCAAGAGACCTGCAATGAACAGGATGAGAAATGGAATGGAAAGAGACTACATACCAAGGACAAATGAAATGATACATGGTGCTAAACCCATTTTAATCGCCAACGAATCTGCAAAGGTAAGGTATGAAAAGTTTTATTTCTTATCGCGAAATAAACTACTTTTTCATTTGAATGAACTTTAACCAATGAAGAGAATATGTGAATTTTTCTATAAATTGTGAAGTTGTTTTCAGAGAAAAGTATTCCTTCGGAGAGGGATCAATATTATGACTGAAATGCATTCTCCTGTAAAGAAAACGAACGTGTACAGTTTTTCAGATGTCACTAGTCTTCAAGATGTCAGTTTATGTCTTGAAAAGTGTGCATATGTCGTCAGCGTTCAATTCTCGACTGTAAATACAAAAATCATTCATATCGCCGCTGCAAGGCGCTATCGAGCTGATTGAACCAGGGTTACAAATACTAGTACCAACCGAGCTGTTTCGTATCGTCACATAAGTGGACATCGAACTTACGGTATATGAAGTCGCGAATCACAAGTAGTCAATGCAATTAGAGCATTGTTCATGTACAGCCGTAGACCATTTGCTGGGCTCTATATTTCAACAATATGGGCCCAAGCTAGTATCAGTGGTATAGTTGGACCTATGGCAGATCGAATAACACCATTGAGTATTTGAACAACAATCGGACCGTTGGTAGCAAAACCTACGAAAAGTATGCATCAATCAGGGCCAGTGGACAAACTAGAAATATGAACTAATGTTCCGGATAGTGATCGTGTTCGTATTCAAAACAAGATAGAAAATGGCCGGTTGTTAATACCGAGAGTGGTCATATCCACTATTTGAAAATATGATGAAGATGCACTGCTGAATGAAACTGCGCTCCCTGAACGACCGGCGGATACGAAGGAAATCTATTAACCAGCACCTGGCAATGAATTAGGTCCTGGATCAACGGATGACATGCCAGAATAGAAAGTAACACATCTGGATAATGTAGCTTCTTGTAGGATTTCGTAGCTTGATTTTGCTCGATCATTCATGATTAGTTGATCTGTGCATCCCTAGAACGACAGAAGTGACTAGTTTGTAACATAGACAAACAAATTTGACTTGAAAATGGTTGTCTCTGCTCATGGGACCAAGTGTGCATACATCACCGGTCGTGATGCTATCGAGAGTACCTTGGAAGGGTGTTCCTGCTGCATCCAATTTCTCATTGATATAGGTACTTCGTGATAATGAAGCAGCGTCGAAAACAAGCACAACATATATCCATTTGTTTGTTGATAGAAATGCGTCGCCAACACAATCATAATTGAAGGATGTAAAATAAAGATTATAATTTCCACCACTTTCACAAACAACTATACATAAGCATTCATAAGTCGTAACACCTGCACAAAGACCAATAATGCCATGATCTGGAACAGCGGGCAAATCTGTGGGGTAAATCTATGTGCTAATGGTAAAATTTGTGCTCGTTAAACTTATAGTAGATGATGTTAATGTTTGGTTGGCATTCAAGTTGAATGCTAGAGATTTATTCACATAACCGTCTGTGTACATAGTCTTACTTACAGCAGCGCTAATTGAATTCATAGCATTCTCCTGGAGGTTATTCTTAAAGTTCCATCTTACAAGCAAATTCGATCATGATATTGCCAATGTATTTTTACATGAAAAATTGCCAATAAATTGAGTAGCTGTGCTTGTGGATGAGGTTATAATGGTTATTGCGGCGCCTTTAAAGACAATTTTTTTATCTATTGTCTAATGAAAAAGCATGAATTTTCTTGGTATTGTGGTAGATTTCAGCAACAGACCGACAAATAATATATCGCGTAGTGTGCCAACGATGAGTGCAATAAATCCAACATCAATTAGACATGCATAGGAAAAACACATCGTTTTCTGTAAGGAATACCAGTAAATATGAACGACAGTAAAAAAAGATTAGATTCTAATCTTCGTGTTTTCTTTTTCCTCGCCTGCTCTAAGATATCACGAATATCACCCAAAGACTCAAGTCGATCTGTTTGCCCATCGATAATCTACTCTGAAACAATGACATACATCGAATGGAATGGCGTTACGCTATGGTTGCCCCTTGGTTTATCCACACATTCTTGCGCGTCTACACTGCATCAGGTTATCACTAGTCTTTTTTCAAGGATTTCTCACTTGACCTTGTGCGCGAATGTTCTTATCGCTAACAGAATGAATTTGATCATGTTCGCAATAGTGAGTCTGTAGAGAAGCTGGATGAAAACGAAAAACATATAAAAGTTACGTCTCCCCCTAATAAGTTTACATTTCGTACTGGTCGAATACTCGTACGAATAATATTTTTCAATTTTACACTATTGACCACTTGATGTACACACTGAATGTACACAAAATATGAAAACTGATTTATAGATAGAAAAGCCTTCCTATATATTATTCATCGAATTCCGACGCGATGACGTTCGACTAACGTGTACCATCATTGGTGAGTCGTGTCGTCTTGGTGTCACCGCTGATCGTACGGATGACGGTGATCGAGAAAAGTCGGTTTTTGTTTCTACTGTGTGCATACACGCGTATATATAGGTTATTATTTTTAGGTTTTCTATATAATTTCATTGAGTTCTTTATCATTAAGGAAGACGTTGGGATGTTATTTGACAATGAAATACTTATCGAGATCGTTCGATCGACAATTTTTATGTGGGGCGAAAGTTCATTCAACAGAAACATTTCTTTTTTTTGCTCAGCACGAAATTTAGCAGCGGTTGATTGGTTGGAAAATTTATTCGTCGGTAGGAAAAAGTTACTTTTTTTCTTTTCGATTCTGTAATCTGTGATTTACTACCCTCGCACTGTGCTACAGTAGGTTTTTTCCTTAGTTCATAGCGAGTACTTTTGTATATATATACTGCAAAAAGAATGCAAATCGATGATTTATCTTCATATAACAGTGAAACAGTTTGCGAGACTATGGTGAGTATCGATGTTTGAGTCACTTGTAATTCACATGCAATTGCATCAAAGTAGAGTAGTGAAACAGATGTCGTTAGCCGTCAGTATCTGCGGTCTTTTGGAAGAACATTTCAACAAGCTCGTGAATGTGCATTTAATTCAACTGAAACAAAAGTAAGTTTTTATGGAATTAATATTGAATTTTTTTCTTTTCCGATAGTGTCGTCCACTGCTAATTTACGTTCATCAGCCAAGGAGTTTCTCATATTTTGATGTTTATCAATATATGTTCCACTCTGAATATCTACTTGAGTTTCTGAATGAAAATTATACTCTTTGGCTGTGTGACATCACTCAATACTCGAATAGAACTATGTATGTGACATGATTAATGAAATATTTTCTAATCAGATCCATTTAGGTTATATCAAATATGCCCGACTTTATTCGACATTGACTTTGTGGTAAATGATCCTTGGGAATTGTGTCCACCCATCTTAATCGGCGTTCTGCGACAATCAGATGACGAGTTGTCCGATTGCGAATTTGAATTATTATTCGATGGTATGCATTTAATACATACCATGGGCGATTTAACTCTGGAAACTTTATTCGACGAATTACTCAAATTTAAAGATCAATTTGATGACAATGAGAAAAATCTCGTTGGTGTTCTCTTTACTTCAATTCTAAGATCGTCCATTTTATTTTCTAGGCATTCGATTTCCTGCGAGTCGCCCGTCTATGTGATGATATGTTTTATGAAATAGTGCCATATATGACATTAAACGACGCATTAACGACATTTTCATCTAAATATGCCGGTATATTGGAAGAACGCAAGATTAAATTATTACTCGATAATCCCTCGGATGAATTCATGGCAACAATCATTAATAGAATTCCGCCCGAATTGATTATAGCGTTACGTATCAAAGTAGATGATTTAAGTTCTAAATTGCAGTTACTCAAAGACAAAACAGCTTCTGCTTATGTGGAGAGATTGATTTTGACTAACATTGAACGACTAGATCAAATGAATGACTATCTCGCATATTTTGTCAACGTTACCTGCCTTTCTCTTTGTTACGCCAAATATGTTGATTTTCGTAATTTATGCAATTGCATCCGATACTTCCCGAGCTCAGTCAAACGATTGAAAATCGCTTGTACGAACGTTCTTTGTTCTCATAATCGAATGGATTATCTCTTCAGCAAAGGTTGCCATTTCAACTCCAGTATCGAACATCTACTAATTAGTATCGAACTTATTTCCACATCAATTGTAAACAGTTGTCATCAGTTCCATCCAATATGCGAATTGAAAACGATCGGAGACTTCATTCGAGTTTTAACTAACATTCAAGACGTTCGTATAATTGTCCATCAAGGAAATCTCGTTCGACTGTTAGATCTCGTCGAATGGAAAGGTGCGCTGCAACTACGTCCGACATTGAAGAAAATCGTACTTAAACCAAGCACTAATGTGATAGTAGATCAGCAAGCAAGACAAAAGGCGTTAGATATTCAGCAACAAATGGAAGCTGTGGGTCGAACAATTGAATTCAAAATTGCATAGACTCGACAAAACGATTATGAAATAAAAACTTTTCTTTTTCTTTCATCGTTGTCTTCACCAATCATAGTTAAGAACGAGTTTGTCGTTAAAGGTCGGACAGATGTAGGTTTTCTTTTCGTCTACGTACGACACAGCACTCAGTACAGATTCTTTAGTGTGTGTTCGCATTACGCCACACACTGATCTGTGAAAGGTAATTGATAATTTCGCCCGACGTAATAATGACGCAAATAGAAACAACATGTGCTTTTTCAATGATAGGACAAATATGCGTAAACAGAGTCTTATCTCATTCGATTATTATCGATGGGTAAGATTGTATTAACCGGTTCAACTGGTGCACTTGGCTCGAGAGTTTTACGCTTTCTACTAAAGTTCGGTGTTGATCCAAAAAATGTGATTATTTCTGTTTATAATCCTAATGGTGTCGATTCTCAAATAGAGAAGATCGTGTTCGATGTACGTCATGGTGATTATAAGAACAAAGAAACACTTGAAAAAGCTTTTCAAGGTGGGGAAATGTTATTCCTAATTTCGTCAATTACAGTCAACAAGGAGCGACGAATTGAAGAACATCGAAATGCGATTGATGCAGCTAGGAATGTAGGTATTAGACATATCTACTACACAAGTACGATCCTCGCAGATGCAGTAGACGTTGAGATAATGAATGCACATTTACATACAGAGAATTTACTGAAATCCTCGCCACTCAAATATACAATTATTCGTGAAGGTTTCTATTCCGAAGTGTTTCCGCTTTTTCTCGGACATTTCGATGCTAAGACAACTAATGAGATTGTTATACCAGCTGACGGTGGAATTTGTTTCGTTTCAAGGGATGATCTAGCTGAAGCAACTGCGAAAATATTAATCGAAACAACGGATATTTACGACAATCAAAATGTTGTGCTAACTGGTT
The DNA here is from genome assembly GCA_905250025.1 of Adineta ricciae. NCBI lineage: Eukaryota > Metazoa > Rotifera > Eurotatoria > Adinetida > Adinetidae > Adineta > Adineta ricciae. Next base: position 183,193 of record CAJNOJ010000186.1, read on the forward strand.
CGAAAGCTTACACATTAAAAGAAACCGCTTCGATTGTTTCGAATGTTTTGAATCGTCATATCCCGATAAAAATTGTTTCATTTGAAGAATATGTTGTTCAACATTCGAAAACTCAAAATGAAGTATGGATGAAAATATGGGCTGAAATTCATTTAGCTGTGCAACGTGGTGATCTTGCACAGATTGATATGACATTGGAGAGATTATTGGAACGATTGCCGAAAAATTTCGAACAAACTGTTCGAGAAATGTTAACGAACATCGAGAAAGACCAGGAGGAAACACAAATTAATAATCGGTATGTTCACGCATCGACAATCAACAATAAAACTTGAACACACTTTAAAAAACCTTTCTTTTTTTTATTATAAATAATCATTATTGTCTACTATGTCCACAATTTCCATTTCCACAGCATTCACTTGGCCCGGGCCATACAAATATATTCGTAACACAAAATAAAACTGCTTTATTACATCGAGCACATGAGTCAAACAGTGCTACACCTGGTATCCCTATATAAATATCAATGACAGAATGCACATAGGGAAATGTGTCAAAAACGTTTGCTTACATGACCAGCCCCAACTATTTGCACGGCAACCATGTCTCTTATAACATTCGTCATGACGATCACAACATTGACCCTTCGGACCACAACTAGGAATGATTGCATCACAACCGTGATTATCTCTGGTTTGAACAAACATTCGCATCCAAGCTTCTTCACTCGTGTACATAGTGGAACGAACATAAGGCATGCAAAGTCTTAGATTGGCGAGAAAAACAAGTACGCCTAACAATTGCATTTTCTGACTGTTCGAAAACAGACACGATGAAAGCAATTTGTGAGTATACGTTTCTTATGATTGCTCTATTCTAAATCCTTGTATGCATATCATGTCAATACGCATCTATTTTCCATCGGAATTACAGAAGGATTTATATAATTGAAATGTTAACATGAATCAGAAAAGGAAACACACGAAAAGCTGAAGAAGATTAACGAATGAGTTTGAAGGAATTTTTTGATTTAAATTTTCATCGAATGAACGATTGTGTAAATCAGTATAAAAAACCATGCAGATAAGTGTTGATTAACAGTAGAAGTACCGCCTGCTGCTGTTTTAGTCGTCATTTTCTGTGTCGGATTTGAAGTAGTAACAGAAGAGTTGGATCTCATGGGTAAACTAGTATTTGTACCTAAATAATTGCTTGATTTCGACATTGTTTGTCAGAAAAATTGTTTCGCTTACCTAACGCTGTTGATCCTCCTGTTTCGATGTTCAAGCATGATGCTAATATGGAAAACAAGAATCTTTTATGACACTATTCAAATCATTGAAACATACCACAAAGAAGGGCAAATTTCTGAATACGGTTGTTCTCAATATCAACGACGAGCACAGCTCCCGTTGAATCCAGTCGGAGGTTTTTGGGACGATAAAGCTGATTTGGCAGTACTCCAAATGTTGAACTTCCAGCGACAACAGTACCATAACTCGATCCTACCATCCATCTCATAATGCGATCGTTGGAACTGTCCACAATGTATATGTAACCATTCTCATCTCCAACAACTGCTCCTGGATAGCACAGTTGATTGTATCCATTATTGCAATTACCTGTTTGTCCTGCCACAGTTCTGCCACTGGTTGCACCCGATAGCCATCTTTGAATTCGATGGTTGTATGTGTCAGCAACATACAATGTATTTGAAGCACTCGAGTCGACGAACACTCCGAACGGGTAATAGAATTGGCTTGCTCCCGCTCCATAACTTCCACAAACAGTAGTACCTGTAATTGGAGAATTCCATCGCACAATGCGATGATTGCAAGTATCAGCTAGCCAGATGTTTGACGAATTCTCCGGTATAAATATGCCATAAGTACAACGAAATTGATTTTCATTGTTCCCATTTCCATTACCTCCAACAGCGATTGTTCCATTGGGTGCGCCAGGTGACCATTTCATGATACGAGCATTACCACTATCAGCAATGTAAATATTACCATTAGCATCTATACTCATAGCATCCACTAAAATCATTTTAACAGTACAATAGTAGTCTATGCACAAGCCAACTTACTGCTATAAAACTGATTCCATCCCGTACCATAACTACCACTAACTACTGTCGCTCCAACTGTTGAACCCGGAAGAAACCGCTGCACTCGATAATTTCCTGCATCTAACACATAGAGTGTGCCATTTCGCTCTATAGAAATATCTGAAGGCTCAGTCAGAAGTGTTGATGAATTTCCATTCAGCGACCAAATAGTGTTCGACATAGGCGCTAGAACAAACGAAACCATCAGTAATGATACTACCTGCCATTCATCCCTATAAATCTCCAGAGCCTACCAGATGTTGTTGCAGGCGATACTGTTGTTGAGATATTCTGTGCCGGTGCTAAAACCAAAGAAAATCAATAACAATCTTCATCCAAATATCAACAAGCACAACTCACGACAAGATATAAGGAACTTCTGAATCCGATTATTTGCTGTGTCAGCAACAAACAAAGATCCATTGGAATCAAAATCAATGTTCATGGGAGCGTATAGCAAATATGCCGCTACGCCGTAATATATGTCACCTGCAACAATCATTCCTGAACTTGAGCCAATAGCCCATTGAAGAATACGATTGTTATTTGAGTCAACAATGAACATATTTCGATTATTATCTAATGTGACTGACGTCGGACACCATAATTGACTGAGACCATTCCCATAATAACCCGTGAATCCAGCTACTGTCGTACCACTAGTAGCTCCAGCTAACCATCTTTGAATGCGGTGATTAAATGTATCTGCCACATAAAGTGTATTTGAGTTACTTCCATCGAGAAATATTCCAAATGGATAGGTAAACTGGTCGTCACCAGCTCCACGACTACCACATACTACCATACTACTTGTCGGTGAAATCCATTTTACTATACGATGGTTGCCCGTGTCGGCAATCCAAAGTACTGTTGTGTTGGGATCCAAAAACATTCCACTAGAATAGGAGAGTTGATTTACATTGCTACCGAGATCATTTCCGCCAGCCACGACCACTCCAGACGACGCTCCTTGTGCCCATTTCGTAACACGACCAATAGCACTATCAAGGATGTATATATTGCCACTATTATCGATACTCATGTCATCCACTGGAAAAACAAACAATACGTGCATATGATAAACTATTCACCAAAATCTAAGGAACTTACGACTATAAAACTGATTGAATGCTATGCCTGCACTACCGTTGACAATTGTAGTTCCGATGGTAGAATTTGGAGAAAAGCGTTGCACACGATAGTTGCCACTATCGAGCACATATATGTTTGAATTCTTATCAACACGTACGGCGGTTGGAGAGTAGAGTGTTGATGAATTAGAACCTGATATGCCTGTACTGCCACCAGCAACTGTTATAGCACTTCTTTGCCATATTGCTGTTGGACATAACATGACGCTTTTACCTAGATCAACGAAAACTCTAAATGTTAATGATGTCATCCGTACTATCGATCTTGTTCAATATGTTAAAGCTTACATAGTCACGAAGAATATCAAAATCCATAATTGTGTGAAACATAACTTGATCATCGTAAGGAACTATTCCAATTGCCTTTGGATGGAAAACAAAAAACGACTTCTTCTATATATACTCCTGATTGTTTTACTATTTTCTCATTAAAATATAAATATCGCAAGATTCGTTTACACTGTTGATAATCCAGCATCTTTCCCAGACATCTTCTTCTCTGCTTTCTTGAACAAATGAATTTTCTTTTTTAATTAAATAAATATTCAATGTGACGCAGCTTCTATTATCGAGTTAAATGAGCGTAAGATATTCTTCTGAAAATCACACATTTTACAAATTTTTGCAATCATTGGTGATTCTTTAACAAAATCATTCTTTTTAAAAACAATCAAGTATTCAATTTCTAAATGATAATTATAGTTGTGAAGTGAAAACGATATCGACACTCTTGATAAGGATCCTTTCGTCGACGAGAATATCATTTGAAAACCCGTTAAAATGTTATTCTGATAAGAAAAAAAGACATTCAATGTGAACGAACCATTGTTAAATAATTTCCTTTCATGATATACATCGTAAATAAAGTACAGATATTTTCTTCCAGCCGTCAATTTGTGTCTTTGTAAGAAAACTGAACATTGATTGCTAATCACCATATTTCAGACAAACGCTCAAAAACCATTGAATTGTGATTGTCACAGAAAGAGAAAAGACAGGAGACAGTTGATGTTCCATTCGATGTATTCGCCGCGTTTGATGGACGTTCTTTCCATCACATATTCATTGTTTGACCAATACGGGATCATAATCATCCGATATGTTCATTATATTTTTGCACATGAGTTGAAGGTTAATTCTCTATAAGGTTGATAACACAGAACTATCCCGTATGTTTCAGAAGATCTTATTACAATCTATAGCTGTTTATTGGAGCGAAATTGTTCATTCAAGCGTTTATCTTAATCAAGCTTCGAATTTCAACAAGGATATTGCATTTATTCATGTGCGTTACAATCAGATGGACGGTGCCAACCTCGATCATTTTAATAGAGAATAATATACCTTCCAACTCACAGTCATATGTTGGAAAGAATTTTTACTTCCAAATTTATTTTTGTATTGAAATCTGTCTTTACTGTTTCTTTTATGGGCAATAAAGTATAAACTTCAATAACAATTCGCAAACAGAACACACGCACCATGCATGCCTTTTTATTTTCATTTGTATGTTTGATCAACAGAAGTATGGGAAAAAACCAACTTGAATAATGTATAGATATAATGCATAGATCACAATTTCTTTTCGACGCATAAAATTCTTTTACTTTGTACACCAACGCATGTTGATAAACTATTTCTACGCCTCTATCGATCGTATTTAGTTTTTGGTCAATATGAATAACCGTGAGAATCATGCACAAAGAATAAATTATGATACCACAAGTTTGACTGATTTGGGACGCGAAGAAGCGAATGGATCGGGTAGCATTGATCTTGGAGAACAGGACGCTTCTGGTAAATTACGTAAGTATAAAAGATAATTGTATCTTCCACAAGATTGTGCCCCTGCTAAGATTTCCAAAACTGTGATGTGAAGAAGATCCTCTGACTTATAACCTTCTTTATTATAGTATCTCTGGAGATCAATCGTAAACTTGAGCAAATCAGACTTCGATACGAGATACCAACTGATAAATGTTATCGTCTTCGTGCGCTGAAAGACTATGAGATAATCGTTATCGGCGATGATTCGGGATCTATGAATACAACTGTTGATAATACTAATGTAACTCGATGGGATGAACTTCGCAACCTATTGAAGATCATCATCGAATTCGGAACAATATTTGATCCGAGCGGTGTAGACGTTTTCTTTCTTAACCGACCACAA
>CAJNOJ010000186.1:188703-207116 GCA_905250025.1 Adineta ricciae
GTTTTATTCTTCATCCCAACTAACGCTTTACCAACATATGATGATGGCTATCCGAATTTAGACGAATTCAAACGCGTTATTCGCGATGAGATCGATCACGAAAAAATACATATTATGTTTCTACTCTGCACAGACGAACAAGAGAGCGTCGATTATCTGACGGCATTTAGGACTACTGTGCCGAATGTTCATGTTTGTGATGATTATGAAACAGAAAGACGAAGCATGCGTCATGTTTATGGCGGTAACTACCAATTCACGCGAACTGATTACTATATCCACGCATTAGTCAGTGCTATTACATGAAACAATTGACAGTCCTTTTCAATGTCTATCAAAACGATTCAATATTATTGTACCCGTTAAAGCGTTCTTAAACATTGACTTCTTTGTGAATTGTAATATTCCGTTCATTTTCAGTCGTATTTAAGACATCATCAAAACTTATGTCATATTTTCGAAGTTTAAATACATCGTGAATGTAATAGAACATGAAAATAAGTGTGTTGACCATACTTCGCATGCTTGGCAAACAAATCGTTTCTTTTTCTTTGAATAATATTATTCTTGACAACGGACGACAAAATTCCGTCGAAGTATTTTTCCTATTTCTTTTTAAAGCGCGTTAGTTTGCATTGTCGTTTCAATTCTCTTTCGGAGTGAACACATTTTTTCATTTTACCACACATCGAACAAATCTCAAAGAACGAATGGGTAACTGCTGCAGCGGATTACAAAAAGATGGCAAAAATGGACCTCCACCACCTGATCGCCAATCAGGCCCGCCACCACCACCAGTACGCGGAAGAGATGATGACAATAGAGGAGGTGATCCTCGTGGAGGTGGTCCAGGTCCTGCAGGCAGACAAAAAAAATAAGAAAAGCGACTTCGATTCTTGCTTTGGAACGGATTACATTATATTTATTTATTTCTTGTGAAAGAGTTTCCCCTCCATATTATATTTGAATATAAATTTTATCTTAATAAAATTCTCTTTTCGAATGAATTTAAGGCGTCAGACGATTTTGCAAATATATTCAGTGACATGTGCGCCATATGCAAGATCAATACTGAACAAAACTGCTGAGTATCACGATATAAGATTTTTAATTGCATACTAGTTTTCTTTTTGAATGTGTCATAGGTTATGAATTCATTGTGGGTTGTATTTAAATGATCAGTATTTTTTGCCAATGATCAATCTGATTTATTGATCAGTAAAATCTGTATTTTGATCAGTATATTATTTTGTTACAAAACTATTATACATACCGCTTATCTTAGTAATTTAAGCAGGTTTTTACCGATTGTTGGCGTATCATAAACATCTCTGCTAATTCACGGAAATAACCCCTAGAGCTTAGGGATTACCTCCCCAAATATTGATAGAGCGTAACTCTGGTAAGGTTGCAGAGATCGTACGATGGGCACAAAACTATCAGACAATCTGAATCACACCCTCACCCACACCCACACCCTCACCCATGGTGAAAACGTCAACTGAATGCATAACTATAGTTCAATTTTTACTAAGGACAAACTTCGTATGCAAAAAAAAAGAATATACCTCGATTTGAAAATGTCAATCACATTTGAAATGACATCTGTTCATGTAAATCACTCCTAAATGTCGATAAGTAGGTTGGCAAGAGAACGGAGAAGGGATAATGGATATGTATAAGCCAATACAATTTCTTTCCATTCTGATAGAGAATAAAAAGAAGAGAAAATGGATACGATTGATAGGCTTGTCTCATAAGTATTTCTTCTCGTACGATTCAAGTTAGTCATGGCGTCAGCACCCAAAGAACTCGAACGTCACGGTCCGACAGAAGGCTTAACTTTTAAACGTTCTCAAGCCGAACAGTTATTCAAACATTGTCTGAATAAAAGAATCAGTTGGTATGAGCCAATCGAAGAGGGTTTGAATAATTTTCTTGCTTTTGTTGATTGCGAGAACGATACACAACGATACGTTTTAAAAATCCGTGGTGCGTGTTGTGAAAAAATCAAAACTGACTCCGAAGTTACCGCGATGGCGCTCGTTGCAAAACACACAACTTTACCGGTCCCGAGAGTGGTCGCGTATTCGTCCGACAAAACAAATGAATTCGGACTCGAATGGATTGTGATGACGCGTACCGAAGGCAAACCACTTCGAACATCGAGCCATGATAATGATATCTGGACGAAATTATCCATGGAAAAGAAAAAATTGATTATCGATGAACTTGTCGGTTATGTCAAACAAATCCATTCTCAGATACCATCAGCGCCGTTAATTGGAAATTACAAAGCTGATGGTACCATTGGATGTGATAATACTCGTAAAGGTCCGTGGAAGAATTATCGAGAGTATTTCAATGATCAATTAAAAGATAAAATCGAAATTTTGACAAATGACAACATTTTTGCACCGGTTCGCGCCGATGTACTTCAAGCAGTCAAAGAATTTCAAAGTTTAACTCTTCCGTCATTTGACGATCTACCAAATGTGTTTACCCACAATGATCTTGGTTTGCAGAATTTAACGGTAACGGATGATTTACAAATTCGAGGCATTCTCGATTGGGAATGGTCAGGTTCGTATCCAATTGTCGAAGAATACTTTCGTTCGTACAAACCAATTGTGTATGATGAACAAACACGAACTTATCTGTTCGATCAACTAGACAAACAACAAATTCCGACTCCGCGAACAATACCACGGTTTTCACTGCTGAGAAAACTTTATGATTTACTACAAGCAATTGTACCATGGTATTTGACGAGTTTGGCCAATCCAGAGCACCCGACAGTGGAAAAAGAATTGATTAAAAATCGAGATAAAGTGAAGCAACTTGTGAAAGAAATTCGAGAAGAATTGCAATAATACAGATCTTTTTTTTTATTCAGTAAATTATGTATCAAATTAATATATTCCAGCCAATTGTATTTTCGTACACTTTTCTGCTTCATTTTTTCTCTTGCAGTGTGTTAGACAAAAAAATCTTGTAGGGAATAGAAGGTCACAGTGTCATGTTCGTGATTATATTGCATCATGAGGAACAGAAAAGATATTTCTGCATAACACATGGGTAGAATGCGCTCTACTAAGGGTGAAGGTTATTCATAGCCGAATCATCTGTTGTTGTTGATCCATACGTTGATGATTTGCTCGTGTTCGGACAAGGATAATTTTTGGTCGAAGATAGGGAATGTGGTTTGTGAATGTTACCATTGAAATCTTTACTTCGAGCCCAAGAAATCATGGACCATCCATCGTGACCGAAAGAAAAGCCTAGCAAAATTGCGACGCTACTATCAATAAACCAACCATTAGGCCAGAATTTGAAGATCAAAAATCCACTCAACAGAATGATATTCGAATACACGCAAGCCAGTGAACAACATGCCTCGCCATGCATGACCGAACTATTGAGTTCGGCAGCAATCCATGGTTTTGGTAGCCATAAAAGAGTACTAAAAATGAGCATGATAACGGAAATTATGAGAGCTGGTGTTGACGAAGTTGGTTTGATGTGATGAACTAGAGCAGTGATTGAAGCAGCCCATGTTCCGATTGCCAGAACAACTAAGAGTATACCAATACCAAGGGTAGATCGTCTTTCAAGCACTACATTCGCTGGAAAATCATTATTCAGTTCATGACGAAAACGATAGATGGTGAGCGCAGCGGATAAGATTTCAACAATTGATTGTATACCAAACACAGTGAGAGATTTTGATTCAACACCGACTCCGACGCCAGTTGACACAACTCCTTCGGCTGCATTGTATGCGATGCTTATCCACGAGATAGCCAGTGCCAACCTACGCATTTGCTGAGTGTCATATTTTTCGTGAGGAAAGAGACATTCAGGAAACGACTTTTTATTCATATTTACAAAAAGTCAAAGGTATATGTCCAATACAAAGCATGTTTCGATCGTTTTCTTGGTCACCTACTTTTCGCATTACCTATCAAAATGTAACGACATTTAACGCATTGACTTCACCGGTATAATTTTGTGTGTCATATCGGTACTGAAAGTTTGCTTTAAAAAGTGCTTGGAGAGAACAGATTGACACAAGGCGATATTAAGGGCAAAACATATTTAGTCAATGAAGCATGGCATTAAAAAAAATATGTAAATAGAATATAGATTCTGGAGTTATCAATCTATGAACGGTAAGGAAGTTTCATGCTCGAATCGCATCTTGAAACTTTGTAAACATATTGGAAACTTAATGAAAAGAAAAATGTGTATTACTCATCACATACGTACCTTAGATAAAGTGTGCTGGCAGACATTTTATGTACACAAAAATTTCCAAGGCATCAATATGTTGTAACATTCTCAATCACCACAATCACATTCGATTGCTCCACATGATCTTGTATCAGATGAAGATTCTATTGTTTCTCAATCGATATGTGATGAACATTTCATGTGTGACTGCCATATTAAATAAATATCAAATGTGGATACGAATAGTTCATATTCATGTGCCAATTTTAGTACGTATTCGTATCAATAATGATAAACTGCTGTTATGTTATAGATGACCTATTTTATGTGTCCAAAATCCCAATGTTTGCACACATGAGCTCACTTTCAAAGATCTTCTCACGCTAGAGTCAAAAGTACTATTTCGCATTCTCAGCAAGATTATCTTTGGAAATGTGTCACATTTTACAGTATAAGAAAATCTAAAACAGTAATTTTATAAGGTATATATCGTATTGCTTTTCTCCTTACCCTCCTTTTTCGTAGTACTAAGTAAGCGGGAATGAAGTGCACGAATCTACTTTATCTTCTAATCATCATAAAATATGCCCTTCTGTGTACGAAATTCTATATTTTTACTTTAGATTCACATGGACAAACAGCACAATGAAGATAAATCTTAATTCATAGCTGTGCTGTTATTTCGAAAACATACAAATGACATAATGATTGGCATTATGTAACACAAGGAAAAACTGATCGAATTGCTGTAGTCGAAAACACATAGATCCATAGAATCAAACTAAACGCTATCGTCAACAGTTCAGCAACCGAGATAGGCTGTGAAACGCCAAATACTGCAAGCAATGAGTGACCGTGGCCATACCGAACCAGTACGAAAGAGATTGATCGGTGTTGGTGTTGGTTTTGCTGTTCATGATCATCTTGAGCATTGCTTTTTGAGAAAGTGAAGTGAGTGGCGCTACATTTCATTGTTGTGTGCTTCTACATTGATATATTGCAGTGCTAGTGTCGAAGAACTAGGTGTGCTGAGATCTCCTTTCATGGACATTCGAGCTGAATTTAAAAATGTTTTTTAAAAGTCACCTTCTCTAGTATTGATAATTCAGGTTGCATAAAATTCTCTATCATCATATGTCTACGTTATTCCATATCTTCATGCATTCACCCTTTTTTAGTTAAGTGATGCTTAAAGATGGGGCGCGATTCTCAGAGTAGTCATCGTGAATTTTTCTTTTCAGAATATAAATCTGGATCGATTGTGAGTTTTGCTATGCGGTTTACGTTGTTCTTCTGATATAGCTGATCATGAAGGACAGTAATTCTGCATACAAGTTTCAGAAAATGTGCTATTTCGACATGCAAACACAGCTGCTACAATGAGAGAAAGTTTTCGACTATCTTCAGCAGTAAGAATCTAAGAGACAATACTGAATGTAGATCCGTCTTACCTACCGATTAACCACTTTCGCTTCTATATGAAGCCGTGTGTTGAGAGAGCAAAGTCATGTGTCTCGTGACTCCTGAAGTGTCTTTTTTCTAATTAAAATATACGCAATTAGTTTTCTTATAAGATTATGTGAAAAGCAAAATGCGAAAATTTCACCACTGATCCACACTACTTTCGTTGCCCACAAAGCGACTTTTACTCTTCAAATTGTATTCATAAAACTTAGAAAGAACTCTGTGAACGATATCCAAAGCCGAACAATATACTTACAGAAAAGTAGAATGTGAATGATCGTTAGGGTGCTACTACAAGATGAGGATTATAGAAAGATAATGGATAACGAAAAGATACCGAACCTATAAATCTGATTATAAAAGGATACCTCCTCAATGGTAAATGTCAACATTATAATTAATTCAGAAAGAAGACATTGTTCTATTTGTAGACACCCTGATTCGTCCGAACGTAACGGGTGACTCGCAAATGATGGAAGGCTCTGCAATTGACTTATAACTTCTTTGTTAGTTGATCGTTGGAACTCATTCTTTCGGCAAAGGACGCATCGTCAAATTTTCCATAAAATCGTAGTGGACTAGTAGAATTTTTCATGGTACGTTATAATATATACTTTGGCTTCAAGAAAATAGGCAAACTTTATCCATTGATAAAATCTATGGTAACATTGAAATTTGAGTATTTCGTTGGGCTTTATTCTTTATTACGAGATGTTCCGTTACGGCTTGGTGAAAGAATAAACGCGTATCATGCATAACAACAAAAAAGGTTATACTCAAAATACAGTGGTCACCGTTATTTATGGCTCACTCCTTTTCATAAGTTAATAGGATCATAGTAAAATAGATTAACTTAGATAACTTGTAGTTCAAGCAGAAACATCAGAATTCAGAGTCTTGTACCAAGACAAGATTAAAGTGCAAATGCAGACATCTTTCAAACACCATGTAAATAATCTCATCGGATACAAAATGTGACCGATATGTTTCTTAGGCAAATTATCCCTCTTAATTAATTCCCCGTCGTGCGATTAATTTTTCCTCCAATTGTTCAACCTCACATTTGATTTATTGAACGATATTAGGATCTATACAAAATAACGGATTGCCAATTGTTATCATTTTTCTCAGTACAAAGCAGAGGTGTGCAATTCAATTCAATTCAATTCTTGAGTTGAATTGAATTGAGTTGCCCAGTTCTGATACAAAGTTCGAAATAGAAAAGTATGTCACAACACTTCCGACATCTTAGAAACACTGGTTCGAATACAAGAAAATCATGAGATAAAATCTTACTATATGATTATTCCATCAACCATATTCGTACGCACTGCAGCGGAAAACACGCGACGGGTACAAAGATCTTCTAAGGCTATAGTAGACCGATTTATTAATAAGTGATCATATAAAACTACACGAATGTCAATTTTCAATCTTTTTCTGTTCTTTTTTCTATTACAATGACGTCTAAATTATCCAAGGCCATATCCTTGTATTCAAAAGTCGCCTGATGAAGTCGTGATTGTCCTAAAGTGAATTGTTAATCACAAGAGCGACAGTAACGCTCTCACATGTTCTACAAATGGAATTAATTGACAACACAGGCAGTGCCGTTATCAAACGTTGACAATGGTGACTCAATTATTAAAAAGAAAATGTTCTTGAGCAATATCATCCTGTTCATCAATATGCCGTCAAAGCGTCACAGTATGGGAATATCAGGCAGTTTCATTATGGAGAGAGAATGAGTTAAGAAAAAATAATTTGTGTCAAACTTTTAACGCTTTGCAATTTGCATTGGAAATTCTAGAAAAATGATGTTCGCCTAGTGCATATGAAAAATCATGTCTACGCAGATGTTCACTGTTCCAGCAACAATGCAATAAAAGTAATGTTTGCTACTTGGTGATTACTGTCAAAAATTTTCTCGTGTCTGTCTTTTTACCCGTCTTTCTATTAGATTTTCTATTCATTCCTCTTATCACATCATTCGTAAAGAAAGTGTCACTAAAATAGGAGAGACTTAGTATTGAATTAAAATGTTCTCGTCACACTGTTCATCTCAATCATGCGAAAGAAAAGGTTCAGCAATTATCTCTTTTCTTAATCTCTGAAGTTATATTTATACACCGATATTAATTATGTATTATATCGTTTATATAAGCCAAATTTATTTTTTACTCTGTGTGAAAAGACGATGCATGACAATGTCGAATCAGATATGTCCAATAAACATGTTGAGACGAAGTTTATTTGACGGATGTGCCATTAATCATTGTGTTGACAGCAAGTATTGGTTTGATTCTGTTTGCTTCTTCATGCCGTAAAATTCTATTGAATGGTTTTACGAGTCGGGGCCATAACTCATTGTACAAACCGAGAAAACATGCAAATGGCATAATGATTGGCATTATGTAACACAAGAACAAACTGATCGAGTTGCTGTAGTCAAAAACCATCGAGTTGCTAAAGTGACCAGTATAAGCAAGTGTGCATGTAATAGCGTAGGGCGTTTCGAGGACAATAAACAGTATTGTTATAACTATAACTTGCATACTTAACTTGTAGAATCGACGCCACTCATGTGAGCGTTTCATTCGTTTCTGTTGTCCAATGACACGGACCCATAGAATCAAGCTAAACACTATCGCCAACAGCGCAGCAACTAACTGATTCACCGCCAGATACCAACTCGCCATGAATGGAACTGAGTTCAAGCATGTCGCATCACAGAACACCACATTGAAATTGTAGTTAGCAAAGCAAGCCGGTGTCAAGAAACAAGCAGCATTGAATCCAAACAGATAAATCACCAGCATGCCCAGCGGAATGTAATGAAATATTATTCGGTTACGAAGTACTCTCATCATGTTACTGTGATAGATGAGAATGTGCCTTTCGATGGCCGCCCATGCCAATAGAACATCATTTGCATTGCAACCGAGATAGGCTGTGAAACGCCAAATACTGCAAGCAATAATTGACCGTGGCCACACCGAACCAGTTCGAAAGAGATTGATAGAGAATGGAGCATGAATAAGATTGAACTCGAGACTTGAGAATAGAATGGCAATGATGACATGATTGTGTGCTTCTTTGCGAAGGTTGCTGTCCATGAGCAAATGATAAAGCACGAAGAGATTACAGAGAATAGCCAATGGTACGATGAAGAGAAGAATGATGTACTGTGCTTGACTGGGAACATAATCGTGAAGAGCGTGAACGAGAGAATCGATGAGATCATCTATGTCCACGGTGTTGTTTGTATTGGTTTTGCTGTTCATGAGCATCTTGAGCACTGTTTTTGAGAAAGTGAAGTGAGCAATGTAGAGATGAGATACATGGAATAGATAGGGGAGAGAAAGAGAAAAGAGAAGTGTGATAGATACTGTAATAAATATCGTCAGATGATGACGGTAGTAGAAAGACAAGAAGAAAAAGAGGAAAATATGAATATGGAATGTTATAGAGCTAACTATGATGTCACGCTCTAATAACACCAAGGTCTTCCCTCGTAATCGGAAGCTAACAAATGATAATCCGCATGTTCTTTTCTAATATTATGCCTTTGTAGTGAATTATTTACGTAGTGTAACGGAAGTCGTACATATTCGAGAGGTAATGTTTTATTTGTAACTAGGATACAACGAGATGATAGATGGAAACTTCTAGAAATAAGAATTTATACTTTGCACTTGTTTAGAAAGGCGTGGCAATGAACTTTCCTGACACAGTAGCGATCGTCTATGAGGCGCGAAACACAAGGCATGCTTATAAAGGAGAAATAATGTTTTCATCATTTCACGTTATATCATTGCGTATTCAAATTCAATCTATTTGATTCTTTTGTCACAATATAAAGATAAAGAAAAGTCCTAAAAGGTTGATCTCTATGATGCTTTTTATAAGGGGCGTGAAGTATCTAGAGGAATTGCGGTGACGGGCTTTGAACGATACTCATTTATTACATCCTAATTTTACCTTTTTCTCTGCTAATAGTTTTCATGTTTTGAAAATTTTCTTTCTTACCGATACCATGCTTACAACTTCGACTTTTAAAAGCTTTTGTGATTAGATGTCTCGAATCGTAGCTGTATAGATTAGAAATTTAACCGGGGGAACCAATAGCCGACAATATTTCTGAAGTGCTCTGATCAAAGGTAATGCATGATAACAGATATGATTATATTTAATTAATACGTTTATTTTTACACAAACTAAATCTTGTGACTGTCAAGGTAATTATCTAACATCTGGTTTCATTTCATATCCTTCGAATACATATACTCCGATGGATCCACCTCCGCCGTTGTTTTATTTTAATTTTAGTTTGCATCCACTCTGCGTAATATGTCTTCCCATTGTTCATATAATCTTTCCTTTAATTTTACATTGTAGATCTTCATAGATTGACTGATCTCATCGAGATTCGCATGCATTAATTTCTCGACGAGATCATCGGTAGAGTTGAAATAAGTTATATATGGCCATTGATAAAAATCACTGAATTGCAACCAATAACGAATCGCCTTTCGATCAAATTCGTTGTTTGGATCGGGAACTTCTACTCCCAGCACACCTGGAATAATCGAAGTATTACTTGGTTGCGAATTAACATCATCCCAAGTACGCTGGTCGATGACACGATAAATATAATGCCATTCCGTGAGCAGATCAATGGACGGAAAAAACAATGGAATATTCATTCGATATTGCTCGAATAGACTCATCAAGGAAACCTGATATGGCACATAGATCATTCCCGGATGACCTGCAATGTCTGAATAATCGTAATGATCTTTGTAGAGAGATCGCAAATAATCGACAGTCAATGTTGAGTTGAGCCGTTGAATGGAATGCGTCAGATTGAAAATAAATTCTGAACGAAACTGTTGTTTGAAGATAGTTGCTATAAGAAAAGATCTTCCTGGTTTTGGTGAATAGGACACTTTCGTATAATCACACAAAGACGGCAAAATAATTGGTTTAATACCGGTAAAATATCGGATATATTCAGCATCGTACAAGTTATTCGCAGCGATAATATTCCTAAATGGAAAAGTAGGAAATCTAATGTTCCTTGCGGGAGAATTTAAGCAAATACCGAGGATTCAAAGCTATGAGTCGAAAATTTTTATTCCATTTTGTCCATTCTTCGCGAGAAAATCTTCCCATTTCATACCTCGTCGATGCTATGATAATCAATGGTCGATTGAAAGGCATGAATACTTCGCACATCGCTGTTGGATGAAAACAAATAAACGCGTCAACCTGGTTCATCACCGGATCATTCTTATAAGCTTCATAAAATTCTTGACGTTCTTTAATCGTTGGTGAAATTCCATTTTGTTTATTCAAAACTTTCAATTTCTCTGCACAAGTTTTCGTTAGACTACAATGATTTGACAGGCTATTATCTATGAGAACAACGTTAAACGATTGCAGTTGATACTTGACATCCTGTATGGTACTGTGAAACACATCAATATACCAGAAATGCGTATGTATGTTGGAAATTTCTTCTCACCTTATGTGAAAATCATTACTCCAAATAGTTAAATTCCGTCTCGAACGTTTAATTATCGTTTGAGGCTTCTGTGGTAGATTAATCAAGAGTAGAAAGCTGCTGATTGAAAGTAACACCATGATCAGTTGTCTCATCGTTTTGAATCGACGATATGGAATTCGTGATAGTCGAATCGATGTCATATGCAAGCGTGGGATCAATTTTGAGACGATATGTTTCTTTTCCTATTCGATCTTATTTCAACTATTGGCACGTGTGTTGTGACTCATTGAACCATGTCGTGTGTAACGTCATGAGAGCAATGAAGCAGTATCGTTACATTCATTAGAAGAGGAGAAAAAAGTAATCATCAATGATCAACCGTCACCTTATGATATTTCAAAAAAATACATTCAAAGCAGAAAGAAAAGAAATCAACGTGTGTAAGTGTGTGTCGAATATGAACACGTAATGCAGTATAACAATTATTTCAACACTGTCGACAGTTAACGCAGTGCTCCGAAAGTTGTTTTACATGTTGAATTTTGAGTGTTGATCTCGGAATGATTTTTTCCAACAAAAAAACAAATTCATTTTGAAAACAAAAAGAGAAGATTTTCTTTATTTTTCTTCGAAATGTTGTTTATCGTCGTTTAAACACGGCTTATTTTTCACGTCCTCTGCTCGCCACGAGAAAGAAAGAAAAGAATAACAACATGGTGTCTAAGTTAACAAAAAAAAAACACTTTTTCTTACATTCCTGCAATTTACTTCATAGTTTCAGCCAACAACCATGGCGAACGACAACCAACAAAAACTAAAAAAATCTTTAGAATTACTGATTACTGCTGTATCGGATGAAGTTAAAAGTCCCAAGAATGATTTGAAGGCAAAAATTCAAGCAGTTCTTGGTCAAAATCCATTTTCATCATCAACTCAATGTCGAGGTTATCTTTTACGTGCAGCAGAACCATTCGTGAATTTAGGTAAAGTTAACCTGGCACAAGCATTACATGATCTTCGAGGTCGACTGGCTCTAATCGATGCGGCTCAAGCTGCCTATGACGGAAACTTTTCGATCGTGAAAACTTTCGTGGAAGCCTATCCAAATTTGAAAAATGCATCCGGTGTTTTCGGAACGACTCTCCTCTATTCATCAGCAAGGAACAATCATTTTGATATAGTTAAATACCTTATTGAAACAGCTGACTGTTTAGTGAATGGGGAAAATGTTGAATATATTACTGATCAAGCAGCGGCGTCACCCAAAGCAACCGTTGGCTCCACTGCACTTCATGCGGCATGTTACAACGGACGGTTGGATATTGTGAAATACCTCATTCAACATGGTGGTGACTATTTCGCGGTGAATAATATTCACGAAACTCCGATTGAGAATGCACAGTATCAAAAGAATGTTCGAGAGTTTTTCTGCAGTTTTCTTCTCTATTCATATTCGAGAGAAATTGCTCGTGCTCCAACGAAGACAGTTCTCGGTGAGATTCGCAAGATGAAAGAGTTGATCACCGATTGCTTTTGGGAATATAAACCCGTTGTGGCTAATCAATGGTTTTCATTTGGTTCCGATCACGCTGCGCAACTTCAAGAATCTCTTAACGAACAGCAGTTCAACAACAACGTACCTTTGAGTGGGACAAGAGATGCACATTGTGTTTCACTGATACGATTCGTACGTTTCAAACGTAGTGATCCGGATGATGGAAACTTTGCTTGGGTTCGTTGTCGCGGATCGTCTCTACTAAACTTTCATTGCTATGGTCAATGGCAATTGATGTTCAACCAGCATCCAACTGCTGTAACAAATCTTTCATCTCTATCACAAATCTTTCAGACATCATCGCCAGATCCAATAAAACTCCATTCGTGGTATAACTTCGATGAAGAAAACAATTTTCTACTCGAAACGGCAGTGAACTATCGACGAAAATATCTTAATGTTACGCCAGATTTTCTCAAGAAGGAAAAGCTCGTATTCGATTTAGAAAACTTTGCATTTACCAACCAACAGAATACAATTACTGGATTTCTTCGTTGGATACCACGAATCATTGCTAATGACAGCAAGTTTACCGTACTTGATAATTTTCAAATACCGAACAATAGCGATTGTTTACTTTTGACAACCGCGCGCACGAAAACAAGCAAAACTACAGGAGATAATGCAGAAATGGAACCCTATAAATTGAAATACGAACGCGTCTTTAAAAATGATGAAATAGATTTACCCGAAAAAAAGGTGCGAACAAAAAAAGCTTTCTTCAAACTACAAACTAATCTGAAACTATCTATTTTAGTCATCATCACATGATAAAGATCTCGGAACATTACTTCACGTTACTCAAGATAGTTTAACACAGACTGACGTAAGTCACTAATACATTGAAGATAAATTCTATAGAACGATTCCGTCATTGTTTAGGTCGATGTCATTGTCGTTTGTACTTCATCAAAAGCTCTTCTCGGCAATGTTCTAAAATTCCTCGGTAAATCTGCTGAAGAAACCTTTCTGAAAAAAGTTCAAGAAAGCAAAGACGAACTCATCATTAGCATTCCTACAAATAAAAAACTCCCATCGAAGATGGTTTATTTTGTTCAATGGCAAGCCAATCCCGATCCTCAGATAAATCGTGATTCGATCGAAAATCTTGTTGCACAGGTGGTACAACAAGCTAATAAGGATGGTTTTAAGAGCATTGCCTTTCCTGCGATCGGTTGTGAAGAACAAGGATGTTCGATAAGTACAAGTGCTCAAATATTAATTGATGAAGTTGTTCGTTGGGTTCTCAAATCTCCTATAACAGTCACATTTGTTATTTTAAACAGGAGAATGGATATCCATGAAGAATTTGAGAAACGAATCAATCGATATAAAAAACAAGGACAAATTTCGATTTCTGTTGGAAAAGGAACAATATTTGTCGAAAAAGGAAATCTTACTAAGCAAAACGTAATCTATTTATATTCATTTTTTAGTTGGAAATATGTTTTCGTATGTGTTCTCATAGGTTGATGTCATTATTGGAAGTTCCTCCTCGGAAAACCTTCAACGCGCTTTATTCAAAGCCGGCGGCGATGAAGTAGAAACCACATACCACAAAGAAGATACTGGTAATCCAAATTCTTTGATTATATCAACTCCGCCTGGCAATTTGCCATGTAAACGCGTATTTTTCCTTCGATGGGAGCCTGCGAGTGATCCCGATGAGCTCCGACAGTCGATCATTGACTTGATTTGGAATCTAATTCAAAA
Organism: Adineta ricciae; assembly: GCA_905250025.1. NCBI lineage: Eukaryota > Metazoa > Rotifera > Eurotatoria > Adinetida > Adinetidae > Adineta > Adineta ricciae. The sequence continues at coordinate 203,178 of CAJNOJ010000186.1, forward strand.
TGTTAACTCGCATCATTTCAGTTCCATCGCATTTCCAGCCATCGGCTGTGGTGAACATGCGTGTTCAGTTGATGTCGTAGTTAAAACAACGGTGAGAGAAATGAAAAAACAAATTCTCACACGAAAATTGCCGTGGACAGTGAAGTTCATCATCGAACCTAACCAGCAAACGATTTATGATGAATTTTGCCGACATTTATTATCATCCGATGACAGTGAGATCTTTCCAAAGTTAACTAATTGTAATAAAGGTTCTTTCCATAGATAAAAAACCGGATGGAGATTTTCAAGTGCCTTCAACATGGCAGAAATCCAAAGATCATAAAATTCGATTTATTGTACCACCAAACAGTCAAGAATATAAATCCATTATCAATGATTTTCTTCCACCGATGACTCCATACTGTAAAGAAATCATTCGTCTTGAACGTATTCAAAATGAACGATGGTATATGCAATATCTTGCACATGCGAGAGATTTCCAGAAACGTTTGAATGAGAATACCGAAAAGCGTCTATATCACGGATGTCCTGAAGTTGCCGCAGATGCGATCATTGAAGATTGCTTCAATCGAAGTTTTGCAGGAGTTAATGGTAAGATCGTACGTGTCTTCTTTTCTTCAGCCATGTTTCTTCCATGCCTTCTTATAGGAACGTCATACGGTTATGGAGTATATTTCTCGTCGAATGTCATCTACAGTCACGGATATACAAGAGCAAATGCGAATGGAGAACGATGTATGTTTGTTGCTCGTGTTCTTGTTGGCAAGTCAACATTAGGAAATAGTTCGATGAAAACTCGACCGATTGGGTTCGATTCGACAACCGATGGAAACCATATGACGGTTACCTATCACGATGCTCAAGCTTATGCGGAATATTTAATTACATATAAATAAACAAAACATTTCGATTGAATTTTGACTTTTAAACGAGATTAAGATCAAACAGGTTTTCATTGAGAATAAACATTTTGAGTCTTTTTTTTTATAACATAATTCTTATCAAATTTGGTAACAGTAGAAAAGATAAAAGCATGCTGAATATTTCACTCATCGCAAGATTGACAAAATGTTGTTTGAGGTTGTTATATTCACACTCGCTGTCCGGTTCGTTTCGGCAGGAAAATGTCCTGGCCAAGCGTATTCGACACCGTTCAATTCATCTTCACCGATTTTGACAAGGCAATTAAATGTTTTCTGGTCGATTTACGGTACGTGTGAAGAAAAACTGGATACAAATGATAATCCATTCGGTGATAATCCTGCATGGGCGGAATGGGATGCAATAAAATTCAGTTGGAATAATCATAATGGTTATCGCGATCATGCCCAAGCAACGTTATCTCGATTTCCAATTAACGGAATCGATGGGACGATAGGTAATATGTCCGATGGTTTCATTTGGTCATGGATGGATTCAGAACGATGGCCGGATGCTCGCGGCTCACATGGATCAATCGCTTCTTACCATTTCGATCAATTACCGCGATTCCCCGCTGCTGTCTATCAGTACTACGCCTGGACTCGCAATCGAACATTTCTCCAAACCATTCTTCCACGAGTTGAATTCGTCATGACTTACTTACTAGTGAATATGAATGGATCCTATGGTATACCAATTAATCGAGTCAATGATGGAACACCAGAAGCTAGTCGCCCAAGTACGTACATGGACCAAGTGAAATCAGGTTGGAAAGATACATGGGTTACAATGACGTTCTATACAGCTCTCACAAGTATGGTGGAATTAGAAAAGGTTGTTGGAAATTACAATCAGATGAAGTTCTATCAAACATTAGTGAATAATTTTGGTGAAATCTTTGATGGTGCTTTTTGGAACGAAAGCTTAGGTCGATATGTCGGATGGGTAGATCGAAACGGTTATCAACATGATAGTGGTTATGTATTTATTAACCTTGAAGCACTTGCTCGTGGTCTAGGCAATAGAACAAAAGCTGATCGTATATTTCAATGGTTATCCGAACCAGCCGATCCAATTGGTATTGGTCCGCATAATGGTAGTACTGATGTTTATCATAATGTGTTAGCAGCGAGAACAACAACAAAGAATGTCGCACAGCCTGATTGGGATGGATGGTCAGATCCTGACGAAGGACGACGACCCTATGGAGGTCTCGTTGAAAGCGGAGGAACCATGATTTGGTTAACTTATTATGATATAATGGCTCGTCTTCGTTTTAACCATACAGATGAAGCGTTTGCAATCTTGACAAGAATGTTAGATCGAGTCGACAATGATTCTCATTGTTTGACATTCAATTACGAAAAAGGTCGACCTCAGGATGATTTCGGTGAAGATTTTGTTCAGATTGGAAGTAATTTTCCCTTTCCCGAATCTGGTATAGCTGTCGTTGCATTCCTACATGGTTTTGTTGGCGTTCAAGCAAAAACAGATGGACTTTACATCTGTCCTCAGCTTCCATCTTCACTTGATTTTGTTCAAGCACAAGTTGATTATGATACATCAAGATTAACAATCCAAATAAGCAAACAAAATGCATCAACGATCTATCATTTAATAATTCCAGAACAGCAACTGTCGGTGGACATTATCCCTGGCGCTTGTTACAATCTTTCTTTCGATTCCTCGGAGTAATTCGACATGAACAAATAAAACAACTTATTCCCGCACTTGATCAACTTTATCTCAGAAGTTTTATCGATGTTTTTCTTTTCATGATAACTCCCATTATTAGACATTGTAGTTGCGAATTCTAAAGCAGACTATGTTCATAGAATGAAACGAAAAAAAACATTTCTTCCGGCTCGTCCTCTGCGAATGTGTTAGGAGAAAGAGAGAGCGCACAATACATTATATTTCCTCCTTTCTCTCAAGCATGAAAAAAACATTGTTTCTTCATTGAATGACACCGTTGATTCTTGATTAACAAATGTCACACTCAATTATACCCATTATTCATCCCTGATGAGAAAACGCTTGATTTTCTCTTATACTTATGCGTAATGTCGAGTAATATCAGAGTTATCGTTTTCCTCTATGTTTCACGCGAGTAAAAAGATCAGTCAGACATTATAGTCGAAAGAAAATGAATTAGTATTCGTGTGTTTGAACATGTTGTAAAAAGATGATCAATGATGATCATTAGAAGTTAACAATACTTCGCGAGCGCATAGACATCGATTAACCTTCTAATCACAACAGAGGAAAAAAAAGAGAATCTGATGTGAAATTCACGACATTGTCCAATGTCGTACTTGTTAAAGTGGCTGATGATCGATTATTTTCATTTGTCCATCTGTTTCATTCAATCTCATTTTCTTCAAAGAGAATTTCTCTATGTCTTAAATAAAGGAAAAAGAAAGTGCTGACTTGACCGACACATTCATCTAAATGATTTCCTTTGACGGCACAGATGCATATTATAATGACGGATGATAGGCTCACACCGTAAATAACTAGCCTTGTTCGCGCAGCGTGTTCTCAATTAGAAATCGTTTTTCTTTCTACAAGCAATGAACTTCCAGTTTCAAATAAATCTTATTACAAGTCAAGGTGGATCATTTGATGATGACGTAAGAGAAGAATTAAACTTTGACTACGGATAATTAAAGGTGTTGACTGACATTTAATCTACTAATATGTCTTTTATTTCCCTTCTTCATGTTAAATTTTTCTCTTTTAATGATGTTACATCATTTGACGTTCTTTTTTTTCTTCCTGGAAATTCCAGCGGATAATAAGGAGAAAAGTTGATTAATATTTCATCGAAGTCAATTGTAGTCGATCTCTTTCTTTTTGATTTCATATGAACAAGGTGTGTATGTTTGACCACTAGAGACATAGTGCAAGAACGTGATGCTTATAAATAAAGCAACCGATCGAGTTCATATGCATTCTATTTCATACTTGTCAGTCATTGTCCTCTTTCGTTCTACTTAAAGATTTCCTTCCTGT